>OZ026586.1:17698871-17913911 GCA_964020215.1 Aurelia sp. 3 sensu Dawson et al. (2005)
GAAACACCTTTACATTCCAAACATCTGTGAAACATGCACAGTTATATAAGAAATGAAGAATTTGAGCGAGTGCCGAAAGTGTCTTGAACTTATAACAAATCTGGGGGGGGGGTGGTATGCTTCTCTTTTAACTCGCACACAGATGTTTATGGGTTCAAGATGGAGGCAGCAAATGCAGGATTGCCTAATCATTTCTTTTTTTTATCCCATGATTGAGCTGCTATTTTTCTGCGTTTTATCCTGAAATTATACGATGATCGATTAAGACATATTGGAGACATATCTAACAATATTACTATTGCCTTTGTAGAGAGATATTTTTTAATTCTTCAGCAAGATCAGGACTAATGTGTCTTGTGGTTGAGACTTGCTACAAGTCTATTCCATGGTCATTCCCCCCGGGGGGGGGGGGTAACATAACATGTTGAGGGTACGGTTATGTGCGGCCCATATGGGTGGGTTTTCGGGTCCAAAGTTCTCTAAACAAGGGTCCATTTTTCGACAGATTTTCCTTAAGCATGGGTGGGTTTTCCAGAACTTGGCAAAAAATCGTCAAAAACGAGTAGTTTTCCGCCAAAATTCATCATAGAAGTACGTATGATGGCAACTGTCGGTAATTAGAAGAGGGTAACTTTCTGAAAACCAGGCGGCGAACCCCCGTCCATCCGCAAGTCATGTACCTCCCCCCGGGGTCATTCAGCGCTCCTGCAGATGTAATTATAAACCTTAGCGCAGATAGA
Organism: Aurelia sp. 3 sensu Dawson et al. (2005); assembly: GCA_964020215.1. Lineage (NCBI taxonomy): Eukaryota > Metazoa > Cnidaria > Scyphozoa > Semaeostomeae > Ulmaridae > Aurelia > Aurelia sp. 3 sensu Dawson et al. (2005). The sequence goes on from OZ026586.1 coordinate 17,699,612, forward strand.
CCACAGACTAGACTTGAAGCAAGTTTACTTGTATGGCACAGCAGGCAGGCAGGCACTGTTATCTCTCTCTGTTTTTATAAAACCGCAACTCAGAAAAACACGCCAGGATATCAGTCCAGATTAGGAATGTGAACAACAACCTCAAGAAGCAGGGATCTTGGACGGTGTGACTGCAATGCAATGTTTAGCGACCCAACAGTCTTTCGGACCAAGGCAGTACCATCTTCCCCATGACAGGCAGGTCCTTGCCTGGTCTATTCTGGGTACCAGAGCCTGCAAAATAGTTTAAAAAATTTTGAGGCTTTTGTAAGAGTCTCCCTTATGGACAGTACACTTGTGCATAAGGAAGTCCTTGATATAAAGAGCAACAGCACCCCCGTTGCGGTTGCGATCACACCTCCTCCTCTTTGCGAAGGACTCTTGTTACGTATCTGCCTGCAGGCTTGCATCAAGAGTGTACTGACTGTACTGTACATAAATAATACAAATGATTTGTACGTCAACATTGATAATGGAAAATACACTGCCATGGTCTTCATTAACCTTAAGAAAGCATTTCACACAGTCAATCATCAGATTCTTCTCTCGAAACTGAAGAAATACGGCATTGATGGCCTCGAATATTTATGGTTCCAATCCTATCTAGAAAACAGACGTCAGTTCTATAGGGTAAATGGTGCATGCTCTGATTTGAAAGATATTGATTGTGGTGTTCCACAGGGATCTTGCTTAGGACCACTTCCTTTTTTAATCTACATTAACGATCTTCCACTGGCTCTCCATAAATGTAATCTGACAATGTATGCTGATGATACAAGCATTTCTTATGCTTCTAAAAATATCGGAGAACTTAATACCGTTTTAAATAGGGATCTCGATTGTCTAAATGAATAGCTACAGGGTAACAAACTGTCATTAAATGTTGTAAAGACTTAGGCGATGGTTATAGGATCACAACCAAATTTGAAGAAAATTGCCGATAAGAGAGTAGACACGCCATCATTTTCTATTGGAGATTCTGTTATTGATCTTGTTAAAAATGTGAAATACTTAGGAGTTCAGCTTGATAGTAACCTTGATTGGAATCAGCACATGAAAGTTTTATGCAGCAAAGTATCTCGTGCTATTGGCTTTTTGAAATATGCAAAGAAATTCGTACCGAAAGAAACTCTCATACAAATGTACAGAGGCATTGTCGAGCCACATTTTCGTTACTGTTGTTCAGTGTGGAGAAGCTGTGGTGAAACAAGATTGAGGGCGTTGCAAAAATTGCAAAATCGGGCTGCAAGGATTGTCTCCAATAGCTGTTACGATACATCTGCTACCCTTTTGATCAAGAATCTTAAAGGGCTTACTGTCACCGACATGATTAAATGTGAAACAGCTACGATGAAGTATAAAGCAATAACTGGTCTTACACCTAGCTACCTTGCTAATTTGTTCACAAAAAATACTGACCGAAAAATTGATATTAACTTGTGAAATGCAGCAAACGATCTTTACATCCCTAGAATGACAACTAGCAAAGGACAAAAAGCGATATCTTATCGTGGCGCTAAAACTTGGAATCAACTTTCGTCGGATATAAAAGAAGCAAATTCGCTTAATTCGTTTAAATGCAAACTAAAACACCACTTGGAGCCCACTGTTTGAATGTAACATTTCGTTCCATTCACCAGTTTTGATTGTAATCCTTCTTATTTTTTATCATATGTACTTTAGTGTGACTTTTTAGGTATTAGCACTTGTAATTAGGTTATTTTATTGTTTTAACTCTTATACCGGGTGAGTAAAAAAAAAACGCCCGACGTTTGAAAGGCTACTGCTCCCTGAATATATAAGCAATGATATTTTGCAACATTTGGTTAAATAGCTAACATGTTCAATTATTTTCAGAAATTTTCCTGACAATAATCGGTCACTTCGTTCAGATTCTGCAGGCAATTTTCCAAAATGAGTCCCTTTGAGAAACCTTAAAAAACGTGCTAAAATTGCAAGCAAAAGTCCCTTATGTGTTTACCTCACAGCGATGACTTTCAGCACGCTTTAGCACGTGCTTTCGTTGAGGCCGGTTGAAAAGTCTTCCCCCTGGTGTGAATGATTTATTTAGGGGGATTCCATTCTCCCATGAGGACAAAATACGTGAGCACATCAAAAAGTCATTATTGCTAGGAAGGAGAACAAAGGGAAATTTTGCTTGCTGTTTTCGCTCGTTTTTGCATGTTTTTGAAAGGGGCTTTCTGCAGAAAATCTCCTATTTCGATAGGAAGGAATGACCGATTAAAGCCAGGTAAATTACTGAAAATAATTTGACATATCGGGAATAAAACAAAACAATTTTCAACATCATTGCTTTGATATTCAGGGAGCTGGATTTTTTCAAACGCCGGGCGTTTTTATGGACTCACCCGGTACTTTAGTTATCTTAGCAATGTATTTTTAATTTTGTAAGTTTTTAACACGGCCCCCTGTAAAGCAGTCTAGGATTGATGGGGCCACCGTGTATAAATAATTTGAAATGAAATGAAATGAAATGAAATGAAATGAAATGAAATGAAATGAAATGAAATGAAATGAAATGAAATGAAATGAAATGAAATGAAATGAAATGGTACCCAAGGTTTGGTCTTAAAATCTTTTCCTGGTTAGGAAGCACTGCAGGAAGCATCTCAAACTTGGGAAGGGCATGAAACTTCCAGGGCACTTTTCTCGTTAAGAAAAAGGGGACATTGTCTAAAAATAAAAAGGGCACTGCTTTGTTTATTGCAAAATCTTGGAGGGGGGCACGTGCCGCCAGTGCCCCACCCCGTTTCCTACCCTATGCTGAAGTTGACTTTCCGCCGATTTTTTCTGAGGAAAAACTCTATAGAGCTGGGTGAGAGCATTATTTCTAGGAGTACATACCGTGGTACATGAAAGTCATCGTATCCGCCTCTCCTGGGTCTACAATACGTTGATGTAAAGGCGAAGAATTGAAGGTTCACCCGCCATACCGGAAAACCGGAACCTCTGATCATAAAATAGTATCTTAAATCGCAGGATAAAGACGACGATCAGAAAAGACATTTTGTGGTGAGACTTTGAAAAGACTTTGACAATCCAGTTACATTACAGAAATAATTTTTGACAATCCAGTTGAAAATCCATTACAAAATAATTTGACAATCCAGTAGAAAATCCATAATTAAAGAAAATGTGACAGTCCAGTTGTTATAACATAATTCAGTACGTTTCGACTCTGGCTAGAGTCATCTTCAGCAAAGAAAATATGTGCACGAGGGCCTTTTAAACTAAAACGAAACACGGCATGCGGGAGAGGAGAGATACCTAATAAGGTAAAATAAACAGCAAAACAAAGAAGAAAAAAACAAGTACTAAAATGCGAGATGAAAAAACAAGACCTAATAAGGCAAAATCAGAATAAGACCATGGGAATAGATGACGTTTGGGAGTTCAAAGAGGGCGTATCTCGTTTTATTAAAAGACTCTCGTTAATAAGAAGGTCAAAATGATTGTCTGTTTTGCTAATAATTTCAAAGTCATCAAAAGATGCTTTGTGGCCAAATTTAGAAATGTGGTCCCCTATGGACGAGGAGTTAGACTTTATCTTTTGACCTGCTTTGTTAATCCCTAGGTGCTCTCTACATCTAACAATTAAATGTCTTTTGGTTTTACCATAGTAAGTGGCATCGCAACCACTGCACGTATATTTGTAAATAACATTTGAGCACATTAAGTTTGCAAAGCGATCTTTGAATCTAAACAATGAAGAGGCCGTCCAGGGGATTTAAAGACGACTCTCTTCATTGTTTAGATTCAAAGATCGCTTTGCAAACTTAATGTGCTCAAATGTCATTTATAAATATACGTGCAGTGGTTGCGATGCCACTTACTATGGTAAAACCAAAAGACATTTAATTGTTAGATGTAGAGAGCACCTAGGGATTAACAAAGCAGGTCAAAAGATAAAGTCTAACTCCTCGTCCACAGGGGACCACATTTCTAAATTTGGCCACAAAGCATCTTTTGATGACTTTGAAATTATTAGCAAAACAGACAATCATTTTGACCTTCTTATTCACGAGAGTCTTTTAATAAAACGAGACACGCCCTCTTTGAACTCCCAAACGTCATCTATTCCCATGGTCTTATTCTGATTTTGCCTTATTAGGTCTTGTTTTTCATCTCGCATTTTAGTACTTGTTTTTTTCTTCTTTGTTTTGTTGTTTATTTTACCTTATTAGGTATCTCTCCTCTCCCGCATGCCGTGTTTCGTTTTAGTTTAAAAGGCCCTCGTGCACATATTTTCTTTGCTGAAGATGACTCTAGCCAGAGTCGAAACGTACTGAATTATGTTATAACAACTGGACTGTCACATTTTCTTTAATTATGGATTTTCTACTGGATTGTCAAATTATTTTGTAATGGATTTTCAACTGGATTGTCAAAAATTATTTCTGTAATGTAACTGGATTGTCAAAGTCTTTTCAAAGTCTCACCACAAAATGTCTTTTCTGATCGTCGTCTTTATCCTGCGATTTATAATAAAGCTGCGTTTCCCTGAATCATCATTAGTATCTTAAACCTATAGACTAACAACCCCAGTCCTGGTTTCCGCTTTGTTCATTGAACTGAATGGCGGCACTTGGCTTCAGAAGTTTTAGCGATTGTCAGTTTATCAAGGAGCGCAGCCGCGAAATGTAATCAGTCTAGGGTAACCATACCTCGATCAGAAATACTGTAGCCTCAGCGCGCAGACAACAGGCCTTCCCAAGGAAAAGAAGTCTGCGCAACAACGTTCAATTTCGTGCATTGTATGCATCAGCACTTCGTTTCAGTTGCTGTTTAAATGGTCTTTTCTACTAATCTCTGTTTATTGTCTGCTGTGTCTCAAACTGGATGTCACTTGCAAATGCTCACGAAAAAACAATAATAGAAGTGTTAGACAACGGAACTTTGGCATTTTACTTCAGGTTTCGTGACTGATGCCAGATATGGTACTGCATGCACGCAAGAAACTTAGCAGATTATTTTTTACTTTGCCTTGTGCACGAAAGATAGAAACTCGTTGTTTAGGATCTTTGTCGAACGTTTTAGACCTCGGGGGTAACTTCGATAAGAGGGTGACGGGGATGTGCTATTTGACGTCTGAAATCGCACCCTAAGATTTATAAATTTCGCGAAAACGATACTCCAAAATTTACAGGCCATTGAAAATGTATACCCTAACATTGTGACAACCATCCAAAATTTTAACCAATTAAGTGAAATTTGATCAAAATCAATTCCCTAAAGAGATATCTTTCTAAGATGACACCCCAAAATTTATGACTACTTGTGATTTTACCAAAAATGATGCCCCAAAATTTATTTTCTGTTCGAAAAAAGGCACACCAAAAAATGGCACATCCCGTACCTGCATATTCGGTAGTTACCCCCCTGGGTTTAGACCTGTGGTTGAATTTAGAAGATTGTCGAGCTATTGTCGAACGAAGACTCTTAAGAAACATCTTATTAAAAGATACTGTTATTGAGAAAATTAAGTATCCTAATAATAGATACGATATACTTTAGAAAGAGTATCCAAGATAATGTTTCAATTACAAGTTACTTTGCCAAAGGGTACATGACCAATGCCTATTAGCATTATGCTTTTGGCACATCTTTCACTTCTTTGTGCATAAGTATTGCAATAATCCCAAACTGAATGCATTATTCGACCAGTCCTTCTCCTAGATCATGTGAAAGTTTCCTTGTGCTTCTTTGTTGTGGAGATACAACTCCGATGGAGAGTATTTTCTGAATTTCTAAGAGATATTCCATATGGGTTCAGATCTTTCCTCGTGGCCTATGTTACGGACCAATCAGACGGCGAATAAAGGAGACAGAAGAAACGTGTGAAGATTTTTCTAAATTTTACCTTCTAACGTAAAATGCAACCAGGACAAAAAACTGCTGGAAGTTTCCCGAATTTTTTTGAAGACATCTAGTCGCCAGATGTTTTGGTATTCAGGTTGAGATGCCGGTTTAAATACCTCACGGTTTGGTGGAGATATAGCGTTTCCGATAGGCAAAATCGGCGGAGGCTTGCCAAGCCTTGTTTATGCCACTTCAAGTCAGGCGATAAAACCGCTTGATAAAACCTCCTTTCAATTTTATAACTTATTTCGCACCATGAAAACTTGTGCCATGAATTCAAAGAGTAGTATAACCCAGAAATTTCCCAAAAGTATTGCCGGCATATGACTTTCATTCATTTTCATTTCATTTCATTTCATTTTAAAATATTTATACAGGTATAAGTTTCATATATTTATACATGTTTTTCAAACTGACCTGTTAAAAAATAACATAAAATAAAGGAAAATAGGCTAAACTAAGAACAAAAGAAATTTATATGCCTAATTTACAATATACAATGCTATAATACCTAATTTACAATAAAACATAATAAAAATGAAGTAGAAAATAAAGTTACACCGCTCTCATAGTCGTTCCTTGAAAGTTTTCAGGGAGGGTGCCAATTTTGCTTCTTTTTCCAAACTGTTCCAAAGTTTTGCACCGCGATATGAAAAAGCCTTTTGGCCATTGACAGTCTTTAGTAACGGTAACCTTAGATCAGTTTCTGTTGAGCGCAAAGACCGTTCTCTATCATCTGAATATTTTGTAAATAGTTTTCTCATGTAGACTGGGGCAAGTGAATTCAAAGATTTATATGTTAGCGTGGCGGTCTCTTTTCTTATAAGATTGTTGATAGTCGGCCAGCCAAGGTTCTGAATTAGTGGAGCAGCAGAGGCATCGTATGAGCTATTTGTTACAATTCTTGCAGCCCTGTTTTGAATTTTCTGCAGGACGTTAATTTTTGAATTACTACAGCAGCCCCAAACAGAGCTACAGTAACTCAAATGGGGCTCGACAATCCCTCTGTACATTTTGTTGAGCACATCAGATGGAAGATATTTCTTAGAATACTTAATAAGTCCAAGGGCTCGGTTAGCCTTGGTCTTGATAGTATCGACATGTTTGTCCCAGTTTAGTTGACTATCTACTTGAACACCTAAGTATTTTGCATTGGCAATCATTTCAATTTCCTGATCACCTATTGAAAAAGATGGTTGAGCATCAGGCTGGCTTTCTATCTTACGGATGTTTGGTCCAGAACCTATGATAAGCGACTGCGTTTTCACAACGTTCAAAGAAAGTTTGTTTGCATGCAGCCAATCTTGTAGCTTCAGAAGATCTAAATTTAAGTCATTTTGCAGGTCACCAATGCTTTTTGAAGAGAGCGAAATGGTCGTATCGTCAGCATACATGCTGACATGAGACTTTTGCAGGGAAAAGGGCAGGTCATTGATGTAGATCAGGAACAACAGTGGACCAAGACAAGAGCCTTGAGGAACTCCACAATTTATTCCCTTCACATCAGAAGAAGAGCCATTTATCCTGCAAAATTGTTTACGATTATCCAAGTAAGATGTAAACCAGTCATGTTCCAGGCCAGTCACTCCATACATTTTAAGTTTTTCTAACAGGATTTCATGATCGACCGTGTCGAAGGCCTTCTTCAAGTCAATAAAAATTAGGCCAGTGTATTTTCCGTTATCTATATTCAGGTACCAATCATTGGTGCTAGCCATTAGGGCAGTAGCGACCGAGTGTAAGAGTCTAAAACCAGACTGATGCTCGTATAGTGATTTATTTGCGTCCAGGTATTCATAAAACTGATTAAAAATCAATTTCTCGAATAGTCTAGATATGAATGGAAGAACGGATATTGGGCGATAGTTGGACCTGTCGTCCTTGGCTCCACTCTTGAAGATGGGTGCAATACGCGCTATTTTCCAGTCCTCCGGAAATTTTCCTGCAAACAATGATTTGTTGAAGAGATCACACAAAGACCCGCCCACAACTGGCAAAGCAATCTTTAAATAAAAGCTTGCAATGCCATCGTGGCCAGAACCATGCGATGTCTTCATCTTATTCAAGGTTGAAGATAATTTATCCGTCATAATTGCCGAAAAAGAGAAACTCAAAGGAGGAGTTTCGATAGCGTATTCACCTGACAAGAGTGGATTAGCTTTTTTCGGGATTTTCTCACTGAGTTTATTCCCAACGCTGCAGAAATACTCGTTCATTGAAGACGCAATATCTTTGTGACCTCTGACTGTCTGGCCGTCTACAGTAAGACAAGGTACAACTGTAGTGCTAGACTTTTTGTTAATAACTTGGTTGATGGTTTTCCAAGTTTTCTTGAGATCTCCTTGAAACTGCGTAAGTTTTTCAGAAAAATATTTGCGCTTAAGTTGCGTATTCATGTTGTTTACCCTGTTACGAATTTGCTTGTAGCATTCCATCAGCAGCTTTGAATTGCCTTTTACAGCTTGACTTTTGAGTTTATCTCTCGTTTTAGCTAATTTGAAGTAATCAGCGTTAAGCCAAGGCGTGTATCTATCAGAAACTCTTCTACTTAAAGTAGGGGCATGTTTTTCAACAATTAGCGCGAAAATATGGGTCCACTGACGAACTGCGTCATCAATGTCATGAGCATTTGCTACAATAGCCTCCCAATCAACCGCGGATAGATCAGAGAGGAAGGCATCTTGATTGAAGTGTTTTAGTTGTCGAGAAGTAATATATTTATGTTGGCGTTTAACCCCACCGCGTAACTTTCTTATACAGTAAACAAGATAATGGTCACTGAGACTTATCTCTAGTACCCCACTCTCTGCGATGTTGTTGCAATTGGTAGTGGCAATATGATCAATCAAAGTTGAAGAATCCAGAGTAACCCTGGTAGGCTCCTTGATTAACTGTGTCATACCGAAAAGGTCGTACAGCTCATGTAACTGCACAACATGGCTCGGATTATTGTTTGCATGACTGAAATCACAGTTAGTATCTCCCAGAATGATAATTTCCTTTCCCTCTCTATCAAAAAAACTCAAATTTTCTTGAAGGCTGTCAAAACATGAATTAGGCTCACTAGGTGGCCTATACCAAGCTATGACAATAAAGGGATTGGAATGAGGGGGCTCTACTTCAATGCAGATAATTTCAAGCAATTTATTAGGAAAATCCTGTCGGGGCCTAAACCCAACTGTATTTCTTACATAAAGAGCAACACCGCCACCTTGCCTATTTCTGTCACGTCTTATAAGGGAGAAATCATCTATGGCAATAAGTTGATCATCAACTTTACCATCAATTTTTGTTTCATTGATAGTCAAAATATCAATGCATTTATTTTTCACAAGCAACCTTACCTCGTCAATCTTAGCAAGGAGACTATTTACATTTAGTGATGCTATAGATAAGCCTTTTCTACGATTCAAAGGGCAATGGTCAGGGTCACGACCAGTATTATCATTGGGACATTGACCCTTTCCATTATTCCCAGGGGGTAGGTATACTTCTTCCGAGCCGGATGTTTCATTACAGCTATCTACTTGGCAGGTACCTGATGATTCTAATTGCTAAAAAAGGCGAATTTTTTCAATAAGATTTCTAGCTAACTGCAAGTTACCTGAAAAGTTTAGATGTAGTCCTCTTTTTCCTAGATGATTCTTTGTAATATTTTGTTGACGAAGAATGTCCACATTCATGGTCTTAAGAGCCTTGTTGAAATTTGTTATTTTTCCATTGAGACTTGCATTGTCAGATCTGACGATTACTTCCGACACAACGACATCACAATCAGGTAGGGCTTCGAGTATTTGATCAATTAAGGATTTCAAGCTCTTTAAGATGTCCGGTAGTTTTTCATTCACCATGTCGTTTGTGCCAATCACTAATACAATCTTGTCTGGCTTCTTCTTCAACAAGGGCTTGATGTAATCATGTAGATCTTTAATCGTTGATCCTTGAAAACTTCGTACTTTGGTCTGGTACCTTCTGCTGAGAGTATTTTCGTTTATATTGGATATCATGCTGTCGCCAACAATTAGTACAGTGTCCTTTTTCCACTCCCAAGGCTTCCGAAGTTCATTTGTTTGCTGAGTGTCGCTGGCTTCATTTGGGGTTTCGATGTTTTCATCATTCATCGTCGTGTTTGTTGGCTTCTGATTGTTGTTATTGGCTTTTCGCTTTTGCTTTTTACTGTTATTTCTTGCTTTATTACTATTCATTGTTTGGGACCCAGAATTACATTCAATAGGTTGATTGTTCTGAGATTCGCTTGTTTGCCCCATTGCACCAACTTTTTTGCTTTCTTTCTCATTGATCTTTTTCTGATTGTTTTCTTCTGATGACAAAGTACTTTTATTTCTGTTGTTACTATCGTTACTATTGTTGGAATTATTGTTTGTACTGGAATCATTAGCAATCCTCGTGCATGTATTGTTCTGGCCTGGTTCTTTTTCAGTATTGTTTACGGCCATGGATCCAAGCTTCAACTTCAGGGAATAATTTTCCTCCATTAAAATTGAGTTTCTAGAACGCTCCTCTTGAAGTAAACGGTTTAGTTCAGCCAAGCTATCAGCCATTTTCCCCACAGAAATAAATTGGGCAATCAAAGTATCAGGGTAAGAAGAGGAGAAGGAACCACCCTCTTGTGAGGCTGGCTCGTTCACCTCCTCGTACCCAAGTACACTGGCTTTCGTAGAGGGTGGAGTATGTGGAGAAATTTTTTCTGAATCATTAGTAATGTTTGCAGGCTCGTTGATGGAGTTTGCTTTGCTGTTGATGAAATGTTTACTTTGTTTACTTTGAATGTGCCTATGCAAAATTTTTCAGTTCACATAGAAATCGAAGGGCATTAACAATTGGAAACGTAGATATTTGGCGTTCTGGGATCGTTCTTACAACTATCACTATTGTTATTACCATTGTCTCTAGCCCAGAATAACCAGAATTTCTACTGTTCAAGGTTTAGTGCCCAGGGCATCGTCATCGGTTTTGGAAAGGCTATAATGGCTGATTTCCAGCCAGTCATTGGAATTTTCCAAGCGGGTGGAAATTCTATTGCCTACGAGATGAAATGTCGCTCTGAAATTGAGTAGATAGTTACAGCTGCGCACCCTTTTATTTTCTGAAATTCCCCCCGCTCGGAAAATTCCGCTGACTGGATATTGGCCTCAACTCCGAGAAACTATGAGATGTTTAAACTGGCATCCAAATCTGGATACCCAAACATCTGGCGAGAAGATTTCTTCAAAATAATTCGGGAAATTTCAAGCAGTTTTTGTCCTGGTTGCGTTTTATGAGGGTAGGTAAAATTTAGAGAATTCTTCACACATTTCTTCTGTCTTCCTCGCTTATTCGCCCTCTGATTGGTCCATGAAAATAAGGCTTTAAGGGTTTCCGGCCATGGGCCACGAGCAAAACTCGGCTAAAACATTTGATTCCTATCTTGGGGCTAACGCGACTAAGTCCACTAAAAGAAGAAACGACGCAAGACCTACTCACAACAACAAAAACAACAGGGAAACTAAAGTAAGTAAGGTCAAAAATAAAGCAAGTAAAGCCAATAAGCCAACTTAAGCCACTATCTCCACTGAGTAACACCATTGGAGGTGCAACGGAAACTGAGTCTACTAATGGAAGAAACGAAGCAAAATCATGTAAGCCAACTAAAGCGACTACGCCAATAAGCCAACTAACGCAACTAAAACTGCGGAACGCACCTAATTGCACTAACTGACACTGCAGGAGGCGCAAAGGCCACAAAGTCCACTAAGGGAAGAACCGAAGCAAAATCAACACAACAACCAAAACGGCAGGGCAACAAAACTATAAGGAAAGCCACTAAAGCAACTGACGCCATTAGGCTAACTAACGCACTAAGTCCACTAAGGCAAGAAACGCTACTAAGTCTAACACGGATGTTTGTTGGCGGCAGTCACGTCTTTAAACCCCCCCCCCCCTAGGTCATGTGTCTTACCTGGCGACAAATGGGTTCTTTCTCACTGTGACTCCCTGTATGAAAATGCTACGTTACAGGGATCGCACCAACTTAAAGTTAGTTGACGCGGCTAAAGGCAACGGTTTTTTAAAAATAGATTCGATTCAACTCAATTGAAATTCAGAACACCCTGGGAACGAGGTTGGAAACTTAGTAAACAATTGAATTGACCAATCAGCGCATCCCTTGCAATCACGCCGTCTACTTGACGAGAAATGAATCCCTGAAAAACGAACAGACATAACAAATACAACACAATAAATCACACTCAATAAGCACACTTGCCCTCTTTTTGTGAATCTTTCTTCCATACAAATTATCTTCCAGCAAGTGAACAGCGCCATCTTCCAGTTTCTCAGATTTTCTTTGAATGAACTGGCAACGATTGGCCCAAATAAAACGCCTGCTAACAACTGGATATCATGTTGCTCCTTATACAACAATGTGTACAGCTTTTCAGCGTGTTGATTTGACTATTTTCTTCCTTTTTCTTTGAGGAGAGCACAACTCCGCTATCGGCATCATCAGCCATTTTGAAATGTTTGATCTCCAGAAAACTGATCATGGTGATCACCCCATACACCGCAAGAGTGCTCGATTTCATTGGTTAAGACACCAGACTTATTTTTAGCTCGTCCCAGTCCTTCTACATGTGTAGGGGAACTGGGCAAGGTTGAATGGCTATTTATCTCCGTCACCTAACTTTAAGGGTATAATCTTAGTTACTGACGCAGATGTTGAGTCACCGTCAGTTGTTGCGGCCAGTCACGTGCCTAGCCCTAATGTCACATGACTTACTTGATAACTTGCAAACATACGCAAACAAGCAACACGTCACATTGGAAGTCATATGCGCATTCACTCTCTGAAGATTGATTGATTGATTTAAGTGATTGATTTCTTTATGCAGGGTTAAGCATTCACTTAGATAAGATACTGAATTCGAAGCTACCCTGAAAAATAACAACAAACGTAATATGAATCATCTAAAAATTTTTTAATTTACATGCAAGAATTAAGATCAAAAGAAAAAGCTATGTAAATAAGGAGCTAAGCGAAAATATTAAAAGGTTTCAACTTTAGATTGCGTTCACACGATGCTGGCACATTTTGAAAACGGTGAAAAATTTGACGGATAGGACTCCCGTTCACACGAAAACGGCACACTTTTTGCCGGCAGATTTTGAAAACGGAACTACGGACACATTTTCGAAACGGCATCGTGTAAACACCTGAAAATGATGAACACAGAACATTTTTAGACACTTTTGGAACGAAACTGATCGACTCTTAGGGTGTAGGTAAGCTTCTTTGGCATCAAAGTGTTGCAACGAGTTTTTGCCGTCTAAGTTCCTGCCGTTTTCAAATTGTTCCGGTATCGTGTGAACGCTAGCTCAAATTTTGCAGCCATCACATTTTTCACCGTTTCCAAAATGTGCCGGCATCGTGTGACCGCAGCCTTAGTGGTTCACCTTCATTTCATTTTCATTTCATTTCATGATATTTATACCGGTTAATATATAGGTTCAAAATATATATGTTTTCAACTTGACCTGTTTAGGAAATTGGAATGAAGCACTAATACTAATAACAAAAGAAATTTAAATGCCTAATTTACAATATCATACAAAACTAAGTCTGAAAAAAGGAGAACGTAAAGTTGAAATGAAATTTGTCGTTGTCTACAGCCTATCTTTGAAGGTCTTCAGGGAGGGTGCCTATTTTGTCGCTCCTTCTATACTGTTCGACAGTTTGTACTGCGATAAGAAAAAGCCTTTTGGCCATTGATCGTTTTTAGCTGTGGTATCTTAAGATCAGTTTCTAATGAACGCAGAAACCGCTCTCTTTCATCCGAACATTTTGCGAATAATTTTCTCAAGTGGTTTGGTGCAAGCGAATCTAAAGACTTGTAAGTTAGCGTGGCTGTCTCCTTTCTTACAAGATTACCGATAGTTGACCAGCCAAAATTCTGAATTATCAGAGCAGCAGAAGCATCGTATGGGCTGCCTGTTACAACTCTTGCCGCTCTATTTTGGATTTTTTGCAAGACGTCAAGCTTTGATTCACTACAGCAGCCCCAAACGGAACAACAGTAACTCAAATGGGGCTCAACAATTCCTCTATACATTTTGTTGAGTACATCAGATGGAAGATAGTTCTTAGAATGCTTAATAAGTCCAAGGGCTCGATTAGCCTTGGTCTTGATAGTATCGACATGTTTGTCCCAGTTTAGTTGACTATCTACTTGAACACCTAAGTATTTTGTATTGGCAATCATCTCAATTTCCTGATGACCTATTGAAAAAGATGGTTGAGCATCAGACTGGCTATCTATCTTACGGATGTTTGGGCCAGAGCCTTTAATAAGCGATTGCGTTTTCACAACGTTCAGAGAATGTTTGCATGCATCCAATCCTGTGGCTTCAAAAGGTCCAAGTTCAGGTTATTTTGTAGGTCATCAAGGCTTTTTGAAGAAAGGGAAATGGCCGCATCATCAGCATGCATGCTGACATGAGATTTTTGCAAGGAAAAGGCAAATCATTGACGTAAATCAGGAACAAGAGTGGACCAAGGCAAGAGCCTCGAGGAACTCCACAGTTTATTCCCTTTACATCAGAGGAAGTGTCATCTACCCTGCAGAATGGTTTTCGGTTATCCAAGTAGGATGTGAACCAGTCGTGTTCCAGGCCAGTCACTCCATGCATTCTCAGTGTTTTCAGTAGGATTTCGTGATCAACCGTGTGAAAAGCCTTCTTCGAGTCAATAAAGATTAAACCAGTGTATTTTCCTTTATCTATATTCAGGTACCAATCATTGGTGCTAGCCATAAGGGCTGTGGCAACCGAGTGTAAGAGTCGAAAACGAAAACCAGACTGATGGTCATATAGTGTTTTACTTGCGTCCAGGTATTCATAAAACTGATTGAACATTGATTTCTCAAATAGCCTAGATATGAAAGGAAGAACTGATTATTGGCCCATAGTTCGACCTTTCATCCCTTGCACCGCTCTTGAAAATGGATACAATACGCGCTATTTTCCAATCCTCCGGAAATATTCCTGCAAGCAATGATTTAATTGAAGAGATCAGACCCGCCGACAACTGGCAAAGCAATCTTCAATAGAAGTTCGCAATGCCATCGTGGCCTGAACCATGTGATATCTCATCTTATCCAAGGCTGATGATGATTTATCTGTCATGATGGCAGAAAGGGAGAAAGTTAACGGAGGAGTTTCAAACGAACATTCCCCGGACAAGAGTGGATTAGCTTTTTTTTAATTTTCTCACTAAGTTTATTCCCAATGCTGCAGCAGTACTCATTGATTGATGATGCAATTGCTTTGTTACCCCTAACTTTGCAGGCATGCCTTCGCAATCGTGCTCTTTCTAATTCACTGAGGTATACAGCTTAGTTACTGAGGCAAATATGGCCTAATGACATTTTTAAATCATTGGGGAGAATCATAAAATTAATTGCCTTGAAGGAGTTATTGGCATTATCATGCAACTAAAGAGTGGTGAGTGGTGAAAAGAGCAGCGAAGAAATTCAGGAGTTAAAATTGAAAGACTGTCGAGCATAGATAAGAACGGCCGCTTTGTAAAGCGAACCTTGACGAAATCACATCGCAATACTTTGCTCGCATAAAGTATTTTACAACTGCAAATGCCAAAAAGAACGAAATTTCACCCTTACCAATTACTCGGTTCAAGTGGGGCCAGCGCGGCACCGCAGGCGATGCGCAGCAAGCCTAGTTTCCGGCCTAATGTTATGGTATCGATCAAAATACCCTGGGTACCAAAGCCTCAAAATTGAAAGAAAAGTTTGTTTTTTGGCTCTGGTGCCCAGAGTATGATCAAAACAGACAAATTACAAAATTACAAAAGACAAATTAAAATTACCAAATTCTTTATCTTCTACAAGAAGGCCGATTTTCAGAAAATGTTTTATTTTACAGACTGTCTCTCTTTGAAGTACAAGTTAAATCATGGGTGTTGGGGACATGATTTGGGTGTTGATCGTTTCCACAATACCTGGCCTTGAAGTTCCTAGATAAATAAATGTATTTCGTCACCTTTAAGTAAGTAAGTGAGTAAGTAAGTAAGTGTAGTAAGTAAGTAAGTAAGTAAGCAAGTAAGTAAGTAAAAATTTGCCATCCAAGTAATAAAAAAGGACTAAAAGATCATAAAAAATTAAAGAAAAAAAAGAATCTAATTACAAATGTACACTATAATACAAATTTAAAAGGCAAAGTATAGATTAAAACACTTTAAAAATAGCAGGGATGGCATTAGAAGGTCAATGCAACCTTGTTTCCATAATTGTCCCCCCAGAGGTGTCTATTATAGAAAAGTTTTCGCAAAAGAACAGAAAAACAATATTTATTGCTGAAAAGTTGACAGTAATGCTGCATTTTTTCTATTTTTGATGGATAATTTCTGTTAAAGCTTTTAGAAATTTGATAACATATACAGGGGCTATTTTCTCGATTCTGAAGATCATTGAAGAATTTATCCTTGATTTCATGCTTGAAGCTGTTGACATTATTAGATGTTAGGCTTACGTAGTGTGAACGATTATCCATCCTGATTACAAATATATTTTGCAAAATCAACGTTCAAAAATTTTGCACTATCATCACTATCATCACCCATGTTGGCCTGACATCTAGTGTGAAACCGGCTCAAGTATTTATTCTTAAAAAAAGTCTTTTGTTTTTCTATATATTTTGTATTGCACTGCATTTGCACTTTGTATTTGATATTTAGATGTATTTTTTAGGTCCATGTTAAATGCCAGGGTGTAGTTATGATCTATCGCTCCTCCTGGCACCATTTTTGTAGTGTTGTTTAGTAGTTTGTAGGTAGTGTTGAAGGTAATTTTGTTGTTGTAACTTTTATATTGAGTATAAAAGAAAAAAAAACATTATTTGAAGTTTTTAGGCCTGACTGTAGACTGTTCCAAATTTTGGGTCCTATATAGGAGAGACCATTTTGCCCCGTGTCAGTTTTTCGAAACGGTAGATTTAGTTTGTTTTTAGATCTTCGAGTGATCCGGCTTTCTAGTCTTCAATTCATTGTTTATCTTCTCTTTCTTGATTTGGAGCTGATGGCTTTGCTTTCGACGATTTGAAATGGGCTTAAAGTTCAAACTGTACCGCGCTCTCAAATTTATGACCTGAGAACTAGTTCACAGATCGACGCGGCCTTCCGATGACTCATCCTGAAAATTGAAATCTATTTTTCAATTTTCAGGATGAGTTTTCAGGGAAAGGAGTCGTAGTTAGGACCGTCCAGCAGTCTTTCAATAGCAATAACTACGGCCATATAATCAGTCTAGTCGTAATCATTATTCTCGTTGTTCTTTCGTAAGCTTTAAGTTTCGAAGCGTGTTGTGATTGCGTGTGTTGTTAGCAAGGTTTTTCTCCCTCTCAATCTCTCTCTGTCATGGCGAGGGGTGTGTCTTAGCCACAAGGTAGCCATATCAGATAGAAACGCTGGCGTAGACATAGTCTAGATTATATGGCGTAAATAACAAAATACAACAGGTTTCGTACAGATTCGTGCAGAAAAATTTTATGCTGCATTGAGAAACAACGGGTGCAATGTTAAGTCTTACTGTCACTATAAATACAGTCATAGCGTCGCTGTTATCAGTTGCTTTTGATCAGGCCCTTGAAACGCGCATTGACTTGCGTTGAGCGATGTGTGATGCACCGCCTGCGCAGCGCACCGCGCTTTTTGCAGTAGAAGCAAGGTGGAAGTTGACATGGCTGAGCTGAGCGAGTCACTAAAATCAAAGATAGAAAATGTAAATGATAAATCAATGTTTAAAATAACCGTAAATGCTTACCACTGTAATCAAAATCAAATCCAAAAGTAAGATATGCCTTTCCTTCCACGCAGCAACTCCATCTTCCTTCCACTCTTCCACAGCAAAGTGTGCGGGTGCACTGCGAAGGAGGTGCATCACACATCGCTCGCGCTGTCAATGTGCGTTTCCTCTGCCTAATCTCCCTGCTTTTGATCACCACATGAGACGGTCATGAAACCCATTGTTTTCACAGAGATATTTGTACACTTTCTATAAAAAGTTCGATTGAGTGACGTTGGAGATTCTATGAATATTGTGCACACTCGAAAATTCTACAAAATGTATCAAAATATCATTCGATTTAAATTCTTTTTAGAATAGCTAAGGCTCAGTGGATGACCTGTACAAAAACCAAACGAATGAATTCAACCAATAATTCGCAACCTCGTTCCCAGAGTGTTCTTACGTCATACGCTGTTACGCTGATCACGAAGCCGAATGAACACCCTGGTACACTTCGATCACATTTGCCAAAAAAATGGGCAAATGTAGAAGCCATTATGGATTTGACCGTTGGCTAGGCAACGCCAAGGGACGGAAAATGGCCGTTGCTCTGGCGCTAATTCTGCAGAAGATGAATAGAGAAATTGAAAACAAAAACATTTTGAGGACCTTTTTTGAAGCTTTTTGCGGGTATTTAAATAAATAATCTAGGGTTGGCAAGTGTGTTTAATGTGAAAATAAGATCGGGTTGTTTCGAGCGAAAATGGGCCTATGTTGCCAATAGACCATTTCGACAATCTCGTCTAGACTGATGCCTTTTCGTCCCCTGTTTCCCTGCGTTCCTTGGTCAAGAGGGACTAATAACATTACTCTGAAATAGTGGGCCCACTTTAGGCCCGCGTAGGATGGTTCCGTATTCACCAATCAAATCGCTAGAATTCAGTTTTTAACCAATCAGGGGCCGCTATTCAGAATGTTGTTGTTGTTGCTCTTAAAGAACGGTTGAAGAAGCCTGGAGTTCTCGCAGCTTCGATGGATTTTTTTTTCTTCTACAGAGGAAGATTACTGCCTGAAAGGTATGCATTTTGCGCTTTGTAGGTCAACATAACATCATTCTTTGTACTGAAACTTCGCTTTTCAAAGCTCTTTAAACCAGATTTTGAAGCGATTTTGTTGGGTGTACGAGAACTCCCACCTTTTTAGGCCATTTCGAAAAAGTGGGCCCATTATATAAGCGTAATATTATGAGTCCCTATTGACCAAAAGATATCAGCAAGTCAAAGAACGCAGGGAAACAAGGGACGAAAAGGCATAAGTCCAAATCTCGTCCCCAGAGTGAGTTCGTTGCTCTACCTCTACTCTGGGATACAAGAGGCAGTTCGGCAATCTGATTGGCTGTTCGCCATTTTGGGCCGTAACTCCGATTTGCGCTGGGTAAACAACTTCGACGTGTCAAAATTCAGCTTAAAACCATATTCTTTACCTATTCCGACCATAATTTGCAACTTATTTCCGAAATTCGAAGAATAACGAGCCATTTCATTTTTGAAGCTGCGGTGAAAGTTTCCCGAGTTTGTAACTTAGGCCCATTTTCGTTCCAAACAAACCGAGCTTACTTTCACATTAAACACACTTGCCGACCCCATATTATTGTTTAAATACCTGCAAAAAGGTTCGAATAAGGTCTCCAAAGTGTTTGTTTTCAATTTCTCCATTCATCTTGTGCAGGATTAGCGCCAGAGCAACGGCCATTTTCCGTCGATTGGCGTTGCCTAGCCAACGGTGAAATCCATAATGGCTTCCACATTTGCCCATTTTTTGGGCAAATGTGATCGATGTGTACCAGGGTGTTCATTCGTCTTCGTGATCAGCGTATGACGTAAGAACACCCTGGGAACGAGGTTGCCATTTCGACAATTAAAAAAGGAGACTGGGGAGAGCGGTTTGTTCTGGTAAATGGCGGCCACGGAGCTTCTACGAATTGACGTGGGGCTCTTGTCTTGCTCCTCTTTTGTTCTTGATATATATCAATGATCTGCCATTTTCTCTTCAAAACAGTGAGGTTACCATGTATGCAGACGATACCACCATATCATATTCGTCCAATAACATCGATGATATCAACGATAACCTAAATAGAGACTTGAACTGCCTGAAGCAGTGGCTTCAAGGAAATATACTGTCTTTAAATGTTATTAAGACTCAAGCCATGGTTGTAGGATCTCGACCTAATCTTAAAAAGATCTCTGAAGGAAATGTTCAGTCCCCCTCCTTTGCTATAGGTGACTCGCAGATTGAGATTGTTGAGAAAACTAAGTATCTGGGAATTCAGCTAGATCAATACCTTGTTTGGGATGAGCACACTAGATTATTGCGTGCTAAGGTCTCCCGTGCTATAGGGTTTTTAAAGTATGCCAAGGCAATACTACCCCAAGAAACTCTTAGTCAAATATATAGAGGAATCGTAGAACCGCATTTCCGCTATTGTTGCTCTGTGTGGGGGAGCTGTGGGGAATCCAGAAGGCTTACACTGCAGAAGTTACAAAATCGAGCTGCCAGAATTGTAACAAACAGTAGCTATGATGCACCTGCTGATGCCCTTATACAACAGTTAAAGTGGCCAAATATCGCTGAAATCATAAAACGAGAGACAGCGACGATCGTTTACAAATCTTTAACCCTATTAGTACTGGGCGATTTTTTACTCACTTTGTACTGGGGGGGGGGCGTTTTTCGCCCCCCTTTTTTTCTCCGAAACCATTAGAGATATAACAATAAGACTTACTCCTATCGTTCTTTAGACAAGTAGCTATTGAAATGTGACAATGACAATTAATTAGTCACGTGCTTCGTTGCTAGGCAACCAAAAAACAAAGGAAAATTGACAATTTTTTAACTTTTTAACAAGAAAAATTCTATTTAATTTATCTGTAGTCCAATTTTCTCAAAATTTGTCTCGAATTGTAGGAAACATGCTGCAGATTTAAAATACATACTTTTTAGATATTTTCAGTTTCTATTTTTAGCACAATTAGCTTTTAATTGGCTTTTTGTTCCATGAACAGATTTTCTTTGCAGTTATTTCTAAGTCTTGTCCTTTTATCTACTAAATATGGATTCAGAAGTAATCAAATAAGTAAGTTGAAGCAAAAAAGACAACAATTTTTCATATCTTACATTTATTCATTAGATCAATGATGTCATAAATGTCAATGACGTCATAGATATTAAATTTTGCTGATGTCAGCAAATATGAAATATATATACATCAAATGAAACTACTCATCAAATGCAATCGAATGGTGTATGTTTGAGATCAATCGGACAAACGAGACAAAATCCATTGAGGTTTTAAGAATTTTGTTGTTGACTACTCTCCAAATATGGTGTTGCTGTGGTCACATGATCATAGTTAGAACAATGAAATGTTCAAAATTTAATTGCCAATTAAATTTGACTAAAACTCACAAAGTTTGGTGGCTGAATTACAGGCCGGTTTAGGGGGGGGCGAAGAACGCCCCCCCCAGTACTAATAGGGTTAAATGGTCTTGCACTGACATATCTCTCAAATATCTTTTCAAAGAACTCTTCACGGCGCACTGTCAAGTTGAGAAACTCGGAGACTGACTTACGCATTCCGCTTTATGAAACCAGTAATGGGCAAAAATCATTCTCATATCGTGGCGTACATCTGTGGAACAGCCTTGAACCTGAGGTTAAGCAAGCACCCTCTTTATATGCTTTTAAACATCGCCTTTAATTTAATCGTGGGTGGCGGGATGCGTTTGGATTGGACTGGGGTCGGTCGGATTCTTTGCCTGCCTTGAGGTGCTGTAAATGGTGTCTTATTTCAGGGTGGGCATGGGGTCCGGTTTGCTCTGGTCCGGTCTGATTGTGTCATGCCACTCACGATATGAAGATTATGTAAATATTGATTTTAATTTTACTATAACTTTGTAACTAGATTGTTTAGTTTCGTTTGTTCATATATTTTACTTGTAATTTTAGATTTTAAGTTTTTGTCACGGCCCCACCTGAAAAGCGGCCTTTGCCGACGGGGTTACCGTGTATAAAGAATATAAAATGAATGAATGAAAAAATGAATGAAATATTAAAAACTGCATCTCTGACAGCACAGATGGAGCCGCAAGTTGTCATGGCTTGTACAATGGCTTGCAAGCAAAGCTTACGGAAGCAGCAGATCAGCATGTACATATATGGTGTTATGCACATGTGCTCAACTTAGTCATCGCTGATGCAACAAAATGCTGTATCAATTCTGTTTCATTTTTTAATTTGCTGCAAAAGACAGCAAAGTTCATCAAAGCCTCGTACAAGAGAGCAGATAGAGGAGAGGAGACAGCTAGAGGAGAGGATTGGAACAGAGAAGACATGACGACTGAAGCTCATCGGAGGAGCGACGAGATGGTCAGGCAAGTCCAACGCCCTGCGTGGTATATTTGGAACGTATGAGAATCCAAGAGTTAATAATTCATTTTTAGATCTGCTGATTTGCCTCTTTACAATCTCCAAATCACAAAGGTTCGAGCTTGCAGTTAGAGAAGAAGCCCAAGCACTCATCAATGCTTTCCTGCAGTTTCAGACCATTTTGTCCGCTTTCATCTTCCTAAGAATCTTCAAAGAGACAGTGCCATTGTTTTAGTATTTGCAAACGAAAGGGTTAGACATGGTGAAAGCCTGGAACATAGTGCAGATCGCAACTACTAACCTCAAAAGAAAGTCTCGAGAGTTTGGTGAAATCCATACTGCAGCCAAATCTTATGCTGCAAAGGCGAATGAGCAATTGGAGGAAATGGCGAAAGACATGCAGTTTTCCAGCCGTCATACGGCAGATAAATTTGAAGACATGAGAGTGGAAGTAGCTTTCAAAGAAAGAAGAATCCGTAAAAGGAAAAGATTAGCCGGCGAAGCAGCTGACGATTGGAGAAGTCTCGACGCACTAACGCAATTCCAAATGGACATTCACAATGTCGTTATGGATAGGGCAGTGGAAGCGTGAGAATCTCGCTTCGCCTCCCATAAAAGTCTGTTTGCAGATTTGTCTTGCTTAGACCCAACGAGATTTGAAGACATCCTCCTGTATGGAATTCCTGAGGGAGCACTAGGTAGCATCTACAAGTTGGCGTCATCAATCAACGTAGAAAGTCTAAGAGATGAGCTAAATTCTTTTGCTCAAAATTACTCTCAGCTGAAAATAACGCTGAGTACAGAGTGCGACGCTGAGTCGAGATTGAAGGTTCGGATGGCGAAGAAGAGATCAGCATCGCAGAAAGAATAAAGGTAGCTTGCAAGGACTGCTCAACATGTGCCTTAAGGCTTTTATCAAAATATGGACTCCACGAGAGGACGTATGACATCCTATACTTGACGTACAAAGTGTTATGCGCGTTGTCCGTCACTCAAGTTAATTGCGAAAGGTCGTTCTCGAAGTTAAAGATTATAAAAACTCGTTTACGAAGTACTATGAAATGAGATAGGCTGGAAGCCACTATGTTGATTAGCATCGAGAAAGGGTTGCTGAACAACTTTAAAATGAAAGCATAATAGATCGCTTGGCTCATAGTTCTCAAGAGATGTCAAAGTTGCTGTTGTAAAGTAGCTAGATACTAAATTCAGACTCATACATGCAAGTTTCTATTTTTGTAAACATTTAACTCAGATTTAATTATGCCATAATTACATAGCGTCATTAAGTGCTACACAAGTTTGTTAAGAAATCGGGGAATCGCAATGGCATTTATCTTTGACCACACCCTCATTTCTCAGGCCACACCCATTAGGCCCCCCTTGAGTCCACCATGGCCGGTGATGAATTCTGAGCCAGTCCGCCACTGGATCAGAATGTCAAAGCAAGATAAACAAACGTTTCGATATGGTTCATGGCAATTTTGAAAAGGTTTCTGATGACAAAGCTGTGCCTCTCAGTACTGTAGACTTGATGAGATAGGAATTCAAAATTAGAAATATTCTACTGCTGGAGAAAGGAAGAGAATGAAATGAAGTCACTTTACGCATTTGTTTTGTTTTGTTGAACAAAGTGGCTTCGAGAGAAAGTCAGAGGGATTTTGAAAAATCTAACAAATTCCAAGCCAAGGTTCGTTGGTAGAGGTAAGTTAAAATATTGATTTTAGTTGCCTACGAGGAATATTGCTGCCCAGATCTTCCTTGCAGAAACATAAGTATGGATGGCTAGCAAAGCAACTGATTTCTGCCACCATAAAGAAGTCCACAAAACGGACGAGCTAACCAAAACAATCAGCGAGTTGTAATATAAAAGCTTTCTGCACATAAGGATGATGCAGCTTACCTGTATCAGGATCAAGTAATTCTCTGCAGATGCTCCTCGACCTCGTCTGTTGAGTTTCAATTTCAACATCAGAAGCAACTTTTCAGCAAGAAAAACGTTGTAAAAAATTACTTATTTAAGCAAGGGTGTTAGGACACGGATGTTTTGATTGATTATTTGTTTACCTTGTTTTGATCCCTGTGTCTTGTTTTGTTGTCTTGTTTTCTGTTCTGTTTCGTTTTCAACTTAGCGTCTTAGGCCCAACCGCTCTCAAGTTGTTTGAATAGAGCTCCCTTGTATTTCTGCTCTATTCGAACAACTTGAGAGCGGTTGGGCCTAAGACGCTAAGTTGAAAACGAAATAGAAGAGAAAACAAGACAACAAAACAAGACACAGGGATCATAACAAGGTAAACAAATAATCAATCAAAACATCCGTGTCCTAACACCCTTGATTTAAGCTGCTATCTTCAAGCCTGAACAGTATTGCACCAAATTTTATGTCTTCTTTGCAATACAAAATGAAATGACTGCCGAAGTCCTCTCCATATATATCACAACAATGTTTCTTGTTTCTTGCTTCGTTTCTTATCCTCTCGAGCAACTTCGAAGGAAAATGACGAATGCCTTCCCGCTTTCCCGCCAAAGCTGTTTGTTGCAAGGTCTCCCCTTCGTTACGAGGCATATGAGTCATCGGACATCTTGCGGCTACTTTTTAGGGACTTCTTCCTCGAAGATTTGTAATTTCAACCATGAATTTCAAGCTAAAAGTTTTTGTGGAGGGAACTTCATCATTCGCAGAAGCTTCATGGCAGCCATTTACCACAACAAACCGCTCTCCCCAGTCTCCTTTTTTAATTGTCGAAATGGTCTATTCGGGAAACTTTCACCTTTCAGCGAAGCTTCCAAAATGAAATGGCTCGTTATTCTTCGAATCTCGGAAATAGCTAAGTTGCAAATGATGGTGGGGGTCGGAATAGGTAAAGAATGTGGTTTTACGTCGAATTTTGACATGCTGGGGTCGTTTACCATGCGCAAAACGGAGTTACGGTGCAAAATGGTGAACAGCCAATAAGATTGCCGAACGGCCTCTTGTATCCCAGAGTAGAGGTAAAGCAACGAACTCACTCTGGGGACGAGATTGAATAATTCGTGCTTTCTTTATGTAGCGACAGTAAGACTTTAATCGGTACGTGGTATGTAAACCAATATTTTCACGGGTAGACACGTGAACGAGGCGGTACACTGGTACACCGGTACACCGAGCTGCCTTCCCCCGGCCTTCTCCGCATCGAAAATGCAGTGTGGTTTGGTAAGACGCATCAATTAAAATTAACTGTTTTTGTGCTTCGCTGACTGTGTGAGATAGTTGTGATGGAGTTTACACGCAACATGTTGGCGTGCAGGTTTTGCTTCGTCGTTTCGCTTTTCGTGATCGGCTATACCATACCATTGACTGCTGCAGATTTAGACGAA
Source organism: Aurelia sp. 3 sensu Dawson et al. (2005) (assembly GCA_964020215.1). Classification (NCBI taxonomy): domain Eukaryota; kingdom Metazoa; phylum Cnidaria; class Scyphozoa; order Semaeostomeae; family Ulmaridae; genus Aurelia; species Aurelia sp. 3 sensu Dawson et al. (2005). Next base: position 17,725,108 of record OZ026586.1, read on the forward strand.
GAATGTTTGAATTTGTGCAAACAGTTCGTTGAACATGTTGTTGAGGTCAAGAAACAGAGACCCGTAGGTGAAATTTCATTACCTAAATCATCTTTGTGTGGAGTTACACCGTCAATGACTCGAGGAATTACCTTCAAAGCTGCAGAATTTTGTTTCAACCAGTTTGATCACAAGGAAACGGTAAGTCTTCGTTTACCTTCACATTCTGTTTTACAGAAAGCACCCGAGGATAAGAACCTGTTAAGGTTACTGCCCACACTCACGACAGTCATTTCAGTTTTTTCCTCCCAAGGACCGCATTGTGCCCGGATGAAAGCGAACCCATACATCATTCGATGCGTAATTTGATGACGAATACGCCCATGTCAAAATCCAGTTGATAGAAGTATCAGTAAATATTTTATCAACGAAAACATGATTTTAAAATACCCTTCCCTCATTTGCTATTTAGGACCCCCAGCAACACCGTAGAATCACGAAAATAACTTAAGCCGAAAGATCACAGCTTTGTTTGTTAAAGTGTGTCCCACATTTCTTATATCGTTTCTAGTTTACACGCAATGGCATCCCAAAACATAAGATCCTTTTGGATGATTACAAAGTCCGTCCTGAGCTAAACAAGCATAAGAATATCTGATTATTGATTTCTTCATAACCCCAAATGATCGTTGATTCTGTTTTTTGCTACAGTCAGAGAGATGAGTGTTGCTGCTAAAGTCGCCTTCAATGGAAAATCGAGCGCCTAGTATAAGGACAAGAATCGCCTCAAGGTCAAAGGCAATATTTTGGTCTTTATGTCAAACGAGAATGATACGCAAAAATCAAAAGTCATTACCCCTAGTTTGATTATAGTTCGTGCACAAAACTATTGGTGCATCTGTGTAAAATGAGATGTCATGTGAGATTTACGATAACGCAAAATTACTTATGCAGAACCCTACAGAACGTTTCAGTTGTTGCTATTCGCGGGCATCTAATTTGAGACAAGCAGTCACGAAGATTCCTCTGTGCAGAATGATATGCATGAAGATGTTTTGATTCAGTGTGATCACGTCCCTTCCCCCAGTCCATGGCGCCATTGCTTGCTGGGATTCTGCACCTTTCGTCTCAACTTCACCTGCGATGATTGCATCCGTTGCTGTGTAGGAGGGGGGTCCTTCTACCTTTGGTTATGCTGCAAATGCTAGCCTCTGTGCAGGCCGCCGGTTACATCATCCTCTAAAGTTGAGTTATTTGCATAATGAGTACTATCAATAAGTGGCTAATGATTCGTTCGTTCTAGAAAACGATTGTTTTGACATAATTAAGCTGCTAATGAAGTCAAGAAAGTGCCAATTCTGGGTGAATTTGTTGCTGTGCCAGGGTAAACATCCTAGTAATTTATCCATCTTATGGTGTCAAATCTGTCTGACATGAAATAAGCCGACGTCAAATGTTGCTATAGGATCGCGGGAAACTTCTGTCTTGTATGCGCTTTATGTGCGCTTTCTTTATTTCAGTGCCAATTAGCAGAGATAAAACGTTAACCCTATTCAGCCCGGGGCGGCCATTATGGCCCCCCCTATGAAACGTTTTTAGATAGCATCACTGCCATGAAAAATGTAACTTTGAAGCTTCTTGACTTTTAATGAAACTTAATAGGCTACATAATTATCCATACTTCATTGTCAATTGTTGTGTCACGTGACCTCCAGATGCCTTTTGTTGGGGACTAGTCACAAAGAAAATCGTAAATCCTCTGTCATTTTCTTTCCAGTAGCATTAAATGTAAAGATATATGTACCATTGGCTTTGTCTTGAAGAGAGCTTTCATTTCATATATAGTTTATTACTATTTGCTTACATCAGCAAATTTTAATTTCAATGACGTCATACAACTTTATGACGTCATATATTGAATGAATTAGTGAATCATTCATGAAAATTTGATCGAAATGGCGTGATAATGAACTGAGGTGTCTAATTTCGTTGATTAAAGGTCAAAATATATAATAAATAACTGTAACAATAGTTTTCATTGTTTGAAGTGTCCGTTAATTGGACTTAATCTGCAATAATCAACAAAGACAATTTTCAAAATTCAAATAATCAATAAAAGTATCTTTGGAGACTCCTAACCATCACTTTTGCAGCATAGTTAGCTACTCATCTTAAACAAATCAGTAAATATCTGGCATTTAAGAATAGTCACTACTTTTTGCTTGATTTTACTATTGTTTTTGGTTGCCTAGCAACGAATCACGTGACAAATTACTAATTACTGCTAGTTTTGGATTCTTTCCAGGTCCCTAATTGAATGTGCGAAGTTTCACCTACGAACAGTTTCTCGTTTCTGAAATAAAGAGGGGGGGCCAAAATAGCCCCCCGCCGGACCAAAATACCAAAAATTTTACCCGGGCTGAATAGGGTTAATCAATTGCTTTAACGAGCGTGACGGAAGTGGGTGCAAGGAATTCGGCTAACAATGGTTGTAGGTTTCACCATACTATATCAGACGCAATGGGTTTTAGAACAGAATAGACGATAATTTTTCCTTCACAAAGGAAATCATCAAACAGAAAATTGCACAAAAGTGAATGATAAGGATCTTTGGCCATGATCACATTTGCATCGCTTTCATTGATAAATACTTGCACAGTGCAAAGGTTTGTAATATATACTGCTCATTTTTCGTATATTCTAGGTGCATTATAACGGTACTAGTCATTTTATTTATTCATTCATGTTTTTACTTTTGGTTGTTTTTAAGTTATCTTTGCATGACATCAAAGGTATGCTAAGTATTAAGCGGCTGTGTGAGTACAGAATATTGCTTTATCGGCATTCATTGCTATACCTAGTCACATCCTGGGTAACCTGCGTGCAGACTATACTCACATCCTGGGCAGTACTCATCGTAGGATTTTATGACCCCCATTATGTTTCTATCATAGGTTTAATGATCCTTTAGGACGTGCCGACTATACAATTATGTACGTCATTCATTGTCATCACGTGTAATATTTTAGTTGTCTTTTCTGTTACGTCATGTTGTTATTTTCTTACATTAAAGTAGATATAAAGAGCAACTTAGTTACTTAGAGAGAGAACAGTTATGGCTTCGTAAGACTTAGTCAAGGATGCAGGCGCAAGAGGCTTGCGAAAGCTTTTGTCGTCCTGAAAGCTCAATCATTCGGATGCCTTAGGATATGGCACTTTGTTGTTTTAGGCTTTATGTGCAGTGCTTGCGAAAGGCTGTATCATTTAGTTCCTACGTATATATTATTGTATTTTGGGTGGATTTATTGAGCTCCACCAGAGTAGACTAGTCTTGGCTTCGATAAATGGAGGGATTATCATCAGAGTTACAAAGAACGCTCAAATTGTTGTTATCTATTTGAAGACCGCTCTTGGCCGAAATCCTGTGCACGAAATTTTATTCAAACCAGTTCACAGGTTCTGTAAAAGTCACGTGTGATTCCATCTTCAGCATAACATTCCATTGACCATTGACAATAGACTGCTATTTTCTACCAAGGAGTTGCATTCATTTTATGTTGCCAACCATGACCCACAATCCTCATATCCTCAGCTAAACTTTTACACTTAGAAGCTCATTTCATTATATATTGTGGCTTGTACAACTGTGCACACCAACAAAATATTGTTTGAATAATTTTGATAGATCTTAGGAATAAACAGGTGTTTCTTATACCATGGTATACACACCCTACTTTGAAGAGGTATATTTTTACATAAGAAACCAATCAGGCTGTTATTTTGAAACAAGTTTCTTAAAGGCGGGACACTGTAAACCAAGGCTTGAGTAGCAATTGCTTAACTTTGTTAACAGCCAATCCCTATAAATATTGCAGAATTGCGTTAGACACTCGGCTGTGAGCAGCACTTCCTTAACATCGTTAACAGCTAGTTCTAGTCTATATATGAGGCAGGTAAACGATTATCCAATTAGCTTTCTTCTTTTGTTTTCCATTGTAAATTTAACAATCAACACAATAGGAAGACAAAGGGGGCATTCGATGTAATGACAAAGGGAGCATTCGATGTATGTCCTTGTTTATTCACTTTTTGATTGGTTCTAAAAACTATAGCTTTGGGGCTCACCAGGGCTCAAGCTGTCATGCGCTTCCGCGCTATTGTTTCTTGCACTTGTTCTCAATAGCCATTCTAATTTGCATATTACGTCAGTGAAGTAAATCGTAAATGCGCATGCGATGTGGAGCCTTTTGGGGATTCCTGGAAGGTCACCAAAGGTCACAACTTTCCGTATCGTGTGAAGCAAATGACGAGCAAGATGACGGGGCCAATGGCTGCCAAGTGCTGCCCAGATGATCACTGCTACGTCGTCCTTTTTAGTAGGCCTAATTCAGATGAGAGCATTATCAGATCAGAAGAAATTCATAAACATTGCAGATTAAAGGTGATGTTAGCCAACATTTTCATAGCTTTGAATCCTCATTTGCTTGGCTTATCCTACTAGGCCTAGGCCCATGCTATCTTATTGCTTGGATGGAGTTGGAGCCTCATTTTTGATTGTCCTTATGACATGGTGGAGCCTCAAAGCAGTGGTGGCGTGGCGCCAGGGGAGGGCCAGAGGGAGCTACAGCCCCCTGTCGGAAGCCACTTGCCCCCCTGTGTTGGAGGAAATTTCGGGTTTCTGTTGGAGGAAATTTGGCAAAATGATGTACAAAAACTGCATTTTTCCCATTTCATTTTTCCCATTTCAGCCCCCCTGTCAGAAGCTCCTGCCCTCCGTCTGAAGATTGCTGGCGCCACCCCTGCCTCAAGGTAGATTTATCCCTAAAATTTCAAGAAGTGTTTACAACACAGGTTGCTCATGGAAATTTCAAACAAAGCTGTAGATGGTATGGTATTCCCCATAAAATTGTTCTAAAATTTTTTACCAAAAAAATGCATATGCAATGGTTGGTGAAAAACAAATTGAAGGTGTAAGCTGCAAGTAAATTTTTAAAGGCTGTAAGAGTAAGCATAGATCCTCTGTTATTAGATGCAAGAGCATATTGTCGTAGTGGCAAGCTGCAAAAAGTTGTACACATTAATGGAAGTTTTCCAACCTGGCCTGGAGTATTGGTTTCATTTTCAAAAGATTAAGATTAGGTTCTTTGATGAAATATAGTCTTTTGATGGCAAAAGTATTATGTGGGGATATTGGAACATTGCAAACATCTTGATTCTACAAATGGGCTGCAGCTGATGAACAAACAGTTATTATTGAGATGGGATGTGTGGTGGCTATCAGGAGATCATAGGTCCATTGTCATTATCAATTTCTATATGGGATCTTGGCAGTCCAATGTGAAAGCACCATTTGCAGTTTATGCCATATGTAATGTTACAATGTATTGTGCTTCTCAATGATAAAGGAAAATTGGTGTGAAAAGTAACGTTCCATACAGTGCTTCCTTCCATTCATTGTTGAAATTTATGGAACAAATATTTCAAGATCAGTCTAACAAAAACATGTTGCAAAGGTTTACATGCTTTATATCCTGTGTATTTAGGATTTTACTTCTTTTCATTTCCTTTAGGTTCCTGGAGACCAGATTGCAATGCATGCATGATTTGGCCTCAGTGTAGTGGTGAATGAAAGAAAGTGAAAGATGCAAGCGCAATTAAAGTCTAAAGGCGGTGAGGGTAAAAATAGATCCTTAGCAGATGCAAAGAACCTTTTGTTGTAAGCTGCAAGCTGCAAAAGTTGTACACCTTATGAATACAAGTTTTCTAAGCTGGCAAGCAGAGCAAACTGTTACCAACTTCCCAAACGTTTCATGGCACCCAATCTTGAGACTCTTTGATATAAGAAACTTTAAGGAACATTGGGTTCTATTTTTCAAAAGATTAACATGGGATCATTTAATGCAAAATAAAGTATTTTGGTGACAAAAGCATTATGTGGGGCTTATTGTTATTGAATTAGCAAGATTTTCATGTTAAAAATAAGGTGGAGATGATAAACAAGCTCACGCTAATGAACCTATACGCACTACTGTGGTGGATACACCATACAGAGGCGGAGCATAATGCCCCACCACGTAAGCATAATACCCCGCCTCTGTATGGCGTATCCACCACATCAAGCATAATACCCCACCACGTTAGCATAATACCCGCCTCTGTATGGCGTATCCACCACATCAAGCATAATACCCCACCACGTTAGCATAATACCCCGCCTCTGTATGGCGTGTCCACCACAACAAGCATAATACCCCACCATGTTAGCATAATACCCCGCCTCTGTATGGCGTATCCACCACATCAAGCATAATACCCCACCACGCTAGCATAATACCCCGCCTCCGTATGGCGTATCCACCACATCAAGCATAATACCCCGCCTCTGTATGGCGTATCCACCACAGTAGTGCGTATAGGTTCGCTAGCGTGAAGCTATTATCACTGAGAAGGGGCTTCGTCATATGATCATACTTTGGTGCAGATCTTGGCAATCTGATGGGAGTGCACAACTGCACCGCATATTGATTGCAGTCATGAGTCAAAAACAATGTAATGTACTGTATTTTCCTTTGATCCATTGTTACAATTTATGTAACAATTATTTCAGGATCAGCCTGACAAAAATATGCTGTGAAGAAGTTCTACTATATATAAACTGAAACATGATACACAGTCAAGAACTCACTGAATTTCAGCATATTGATCAACTTGATTGTCAAAAATTCTTTGAATTCTTAATATTTTTCAATAATCCTTCACTTTCTGATGGAATTCTTCGGAGGAAATTAAGAGATTCATAAGAATTCTCTCAAGGCAAAAGAATTGTGATACTGCGCACCTGCCTACGGTCTTTCTTTTGTAAAATTTAAAGAACTGGACAGTTCTGGTGTGCATCACAAAGAGGTTTGTTTTATGCCTAATGCAGCAAAATGGTAATCTGTTGTATCAAACTGTTCAGATCCATGCAAACACAAAATTCCACTTTAGCACTTTCATGGGTGAATAACAAGAAGTTTTAGCATTCTATCCACAACCACAACTACTTATTGTACATTCAAGGTGGATCAACAGATATTCTTTGAGAGCTCTCCGCAGGAGCTAGGAATGTTGAAGCGCGAGCGAAGCGAGCGCTTAACTTCCTAGTTTATAAAGATTATGTTACCGTGGTCAAATTTTTTTTATTGGACCGGAGCATGTCTTTCCATGTAGACAACTGCAGTTGTGTCGAATGTACATAGGCATCAAAATTGTCTTTTGTTCTTCACAGCTATTGACGTCATCTCCATTAAAAACCCGAGGCAAAATTTAGACTTTTCTGATCGTTGCTTGGAGACAGAACGTGGAAGATATCAAAGGCCTAGAAAAAAACTGGCAGACAGAAAAAGATGTTCTTGAAGACGAAAAACACTGTCTTTTAAGTCGTATTAATGAAATGAAAGGGACCCATTATTAGCAATGTAAGAAGAACGCTGGTACAAGCTAGTAATCAAATGTTTTGGCCGATGTTTGCAGACAGAAGAAACGTGTGAAGATTTTTCTAAATTTAACACGGGGGGGTTCTTCCATAGTAAAGGTACCTGGGGATGTGCCGCCCGCAAGGGTATGCTTTTTCAAACCTTCTAGTCTAGCCAAGGGTATACTTTTTGCCAGTTTTCGCCCATTTAGTCTGGGCAAGGGTATACTTTTTGGCAATTTTGGTCAAAGGAATGTCAAACTTCGGTAATTCCTGTAAAGAAACCCAAATTTTTTTCAAATTTTAGTCCTTAGAATGCAAAACTTTGACAAGTTTTGCCTAGAAAATGCTAACTCATGGTACTTTTGACGTAGAAACTAGTCTAGCCAAGGGTATCATTTTCTGAAAGATTGATCTAGCCAACGGTGCCATTTTGAAACTGTGGGCGGCACACCCCTGCCGAAATTTAGGCGAGAACCCCCCGTGAAATTTAACCTCCCTTCATAAAACGCAACCAGGACAAAAAACAGCTGGAAATTTCCCGAATTTTTTTGAAGATATCTACTCGACATTACTCAAGTACCCTGCAACTCAAATCCCGGGGAGGGGAGTACTCATATATTTTTCTGTACTGGAACATGCCCCTGAACAGAGTATCATTTGCAGGATTCCGACTCCGGGACAGGGTATCATTTTTGTAAAAAACGGCTGCACGACAGGGTCCATATTATCATTTTTGACCCGGAAACGTCGTTGTAAGCCATTTGGACTCCGTGAATATGATTATCGCTTGAATGGCAACATTTCCACTTCCTCCGATAGATTTCTTACAAATTTCCAGGGCAGGGCCCAATTTCCCAGGGGGGGGGGGGTACTTCACTATAAATTCATACGGGGGTGTGCGCCGCAAGGATTTCTGTTACGACCCAATCCCAGAAATTTGGTCCGATATTGATACCCAATCCCAGAATATATGTCAGATATTGATACCCAATGGAAGAAGTAACAAAAGCAATTCGACGTCAAAAGGATAAGGGATAGAGGGCTGGGAACGATTATTTTGGTTCCAAGTGGTCATTGGAACGAGGTTCTGATCTGAGGACGTTTTTCAACACAAAAATACTTGAAATCAGTTCACCTGAAACTGACCACGTGTTGCTCGAAAATTTATCAAGTTGTACTTTCATTCAACACCCATTACAGAATTTTGAGTAACCCCCAATCCCAGAAAATTCCGAGTGAAAGTATACCCCAATCACAGAAATTTTCCAGTAAAAGGATATCCCAATCCCAGAATTTTCAGGCCAAAAACTACCCAAAACTGGCGCACATCCCCGTCTTACCCAAAGTGAAGTACCCCCCCCCCGGGCCCAATTTTGTCTGAAGAAATTCTAGGACAGGGTATTGTTTAACCCTAATCCTACCGGGCTTTTTTTGATCTAACATAGCCGGGGGGTGTTTTCCACCCCCCTGTTGAAAAGTGCCTTCCCGAATAGCTATCGCTGCAAGACTTGGCAGAGGCATTAAACAATGCTTTTTTAACAATTTTGGTGATTTGGGTGTTTCCAACACCCATTGTGACGTCACAATGACGTCATAACAAAGACACACTCCAGAAAAATTACACTCTTCTCATTTTTTTAGATTAAAATCCATCAGAAGCACGCACAAAGCGTTGTTTTAATGCAAATGGTCTCAAAATACATTGAATATGATTCTCCATTAATTTCGATCACATAAACATACCAATAATTACACAGAGTATCAAAAAATGGTCAGAATTTTTCAAAAATCAAAACCAATGCTAATTTTTCGGCACCTCAGAAACGCAGAAAAACATGTTTAAAGCTTGTGAAAGATACAAAAATATCAGAAAACGATCAAGTTTTGAATGGAGAATTCAAAAAAATATTTTTGAAAATATCTGATGACATCATCAGTAATGACGTCATCAATGACGTCAAACAAAATAGAGGATACTGACGTCATCAAATTATAAAAATAACTACAAATTTCGGATTTAATTAATAAATTCTATTAGCTCACAAAGAATTAACCCATGTTCGGTAGTTTTACTCAGAGCGTCAGAATGCCTTCGGACGCTCGGACAATGTCCGCAGGAAATTTTGGATTTCGACAAACTCACAGGAAATTCATTACCTGTAACTTACATATTTTTACCTTTGTGGTGATTACCCTGGAAAGTTTTGAAGATTGCGTACTGATAGCAGTGGCGTAACTGACTAAAGTTACCTTTAGTTAAAAAACTAAGGGCCCCCGACCTCTAAAGGCCCCGAAGGGGCCCCCAGCAACAAAAATTACTTTGTCGTTTTACTGTAAAGCTGGTGCTGTTGCTATGATAAAATGACCAAAGGGCCCCGTGCCTGCATGATTTCTCACTCTAAATGAATGGAAAGCGTCACTTTTATTGCAGATTTACGCACTTTTCCGTCAACAGAAGCCTTGACCAGCGGAGTTGCCAAGTGAGAGGATGGGATATTTCTCTGTTTTGTCAAAATAGACTGGGTGAGCCAGAAAAATGTTCCCACTTTTGAACATTCAGAGCATCAAGAAAATTCATAGCATCATGAAAATTCATAGCTAGGGATTTGAATGATTCAAATTCCAGTTCAAAGCTAAAAGACTGAAGCATTTTGGTGAATCTTCTCGCCTTCTTACCAGGACTAGAAATAAGAGAAAAATCAACTTTGCAAAAATTTTATGGTTGCAAAATGGTTAAAATAGGGCCTAAAACATTTCTCAAATCATATAAAGGACTCTCCTCACACAGAACAATAAGAAATGGGCGTGTCACCTTTCTCGATAGCTATAAGACATCTATTTTCAAGCAAATACTGAAGATTTTTTCAATCCCATGGCAATAATTTTTGTTTCAATCTTCTTAAACATACATGTATATAAAGGTAAAAACCTACAAACAGCAAAGTTTAAGAAGAGTAACAAAACAAAACAAGAATACATTAAACTAATTAAATACTGTTAAAGGTAACTAAATTTACAAAGGGGGTGCAACAATGAGCTTTTCCCCCCGAATTTTTGACAGGTTGAAAAAATATGAAGTGATTTCTTTCAACCAAGGTTAGCTCTCATCCTTGGGAAATGGCATTTTCTTTGTTGCTCTGTGCGATGAGTCCTTTATGATTTGATCGATGTTTTAGGCCCCTTTTCAGTCATTTTGCAAACATGAAATTCTTATAAACTTGAATTTACCTATACTTCTAGTGCTGATAAGGCAGCAAGAAAAATCACAAAGATACTTCGATCTTTCGGCTTTTAACTAGAATTTGAATGATTCAAATCGGTGAAGTAAGCTTTGTTCTATGAATTTTCAAAAGTGGGAACTTTTTCTGGCTCACCCGGTATAACTGAAAAAATTCCTCTAAAAATTTTCATCCAGGCTTTTGATCCGATGTCTGATCGTTTTTCATTTTGATCGATTCAGCTGTTGTGATGGAGAACTGACAGGAAATTTCATAGCAAAAAGTTTTCGTCCGCAGGAAATAAAAAATTTTCTGACGCTCTGGTTTTACTGATAGAAATGACTAAGTAAACCTAACTTCCATCGACCACTCTCCAAATATGGTGTTGTCACGTGACATTTGGCTACCATTTTGAAATTTTTTTCCAAAAATATGTGGCAAACATATAAACACTAAAAATCAGTGAGTTTGGGGATAATTTTTCATAAAACAAAGAAAAAGCGAGTAAAAAACCATGAGTGGGGGTGGAAAACACCCCTCCCCCGGTAGGATTAGGGTTAAGAAGCTTTCGCTCCGGGACAGGGTATCATTTTCAGGAATCTGAGTCCTGGACAGGGTAGCTTTTCAGATTTTCCAGTTGCACCTCCCCGTATGTTGGCAAATTAAGTGCCCATCCCCCCCCCGGGCCACTAATAAGGTACAGGAAACAACCGTGCTGACCAGCCGTCATTATTTACTTTTATTACGATTACAAAAGGAAAGAGAAGCTCTGTTCAGTCCTGCTCTTTTACGTCCTTTCCCTAATAAACGCCTTCCTTTCAAGACAAGATTATAGTTATGCCTCTTCTATTATTTTTCTCCTCCAACTCATATGAAACACAAAAGGCTATTAACCTAAATGTTTCCCGTGTTCATAATCATAATCATAAAAGTTATTTAAAGTCGGTTTACTTATATGGAACGCCGTTTGCACAAAAATGACATAAACTATGTTTATGTTACAAAAACACAGTTCATGTGCACATAAACATAGTTTATGTAACACAAACATAGTTTATGTGCACATAATCATAGTTTATGTAACACAAACATAGTTTATGTGCACATAATCATAGTTTATGTAACACAAACATAGTTTATGTGCACATAATCATAGTTTATGTAACACAAACATAGTTTATGTAACACAAACATAGTTTTTGTGCACATAATCATAGTTTATGTAACATAAACATAGTTTATGTGCACATAATCATAGTTTATGTAACACAAGCATAGTTTATGTCACACAAACATAGTTTATGTGCACATAATCATAGTTTATGTAACACAAACATAGTTTATGTGCACATAATCATAGTTTATGTAACACAAACATAGTTTATGTACCACAAACATAGTTTATGTAACACAAACATAGTTTATGTAACTCAAACATAGTTTATGTGCACATAATCATAGTTTATGTAACACAAACATAGTTTATGTAACACAAACATAGTTTATGTAACACAAACATAGTTTATGTAACACAAATATAGCTTATGTAACACAAACATAGTTTATGTGCACATAATCATAGTTTATGTAACACAAACATGGTTTATGTGCACATAATCATAGTTTATGTAACACAAGCATAGTTTATGTGCACATAAACATAGTTTATGCAACACAAACACAGTTTATGTGCACATAATCATAGTTTATGTAACACAAACATAGTTTATGTGCACATAATCATAGTTTAGGTAACACAACCATAGTTTATGTAACACAAACATAGTTTATGTGCACATTAAAGCTACACTCCCATAAATAGATCCAAGGCTGCTGGGGCTTGGCTGCCCTTCAGATATTTTCAACCTTTTCGTAAATCTTTCCTCATAAGCATCAGACAAACATAAGGTTGCATTTTCTCATCATTAGGGCAATTTGGGCTTTGAGGGAACTAGCCCATCTCCCGAAAAAGCAAATAACCCTCCCGAAGGTGGGGTTGGAAGGAAAACCTGCATTTTTCCCGCAAAACTAGTCCCCTCGTCCATGTTGGACAAAACTTTCCAGATGCATCTGCAAAAGAAAGAAGATCCAACATGAAAATGTGAAAGAGGCGGGTGGGTGGGAGATTTTGATTTGCAACCACTCAGCACGAGTGTGCAAAATTTACTAAATTCTCAAATCAAACTCTGTTTTATACTGCATGGAAGAAACCATGCCGCATGCACGACTATCAATGAACACGCAGCTGATGAAAAACATTACACCTCTAGAGAGTCAAAAACAATGGTACTTCAAATTGCCAGATTTGTAAATCTGTAATAAACAATAAATAGCATGTTCGTTGCTTTAACTCCGATTAGAATTTCATTCTAATCGTCATTTAAAGCTACACTCCCATAAATAGATCCAAGGCTGCTGGGGCTTGGCTGCCCTTCAGATATTTTCAACCTTTTCGTAAATCTTTCCTCATAAGCATCAGACAAACATAAGGTTGCATTTTCTCATCATTAGGGCAATTTGGGCTTTGAGGGAACTAGCCCATCTCCCGAAAAAGCAAATAACCCTCCCGAAGGTGGGGTTGGAAGGAAAACCTGCATTTTTCCCGCCACAGAACACGAAGCGAGGAAATGAAATGAAACGAAGCAAAGTGTTCCCCCAACCTCAAACCAAGAGGAGAAAAAAAACAGCGCAAGACCCGAAGCCAAATAGGGTCGAAGCGTAAATAAGATGAGAAAATGCAACCCCTGTAAGCGATAGCTAAAATGATACCTCCAAATACTTGCATTGCTATAACCAGAGGCGACAGTACAAATGATATAAATGAAAAAGAAATTTCTCACCAAATCTGAGGCTCCATGCCTCGTGCTAAACCAATGTAGAAGTGCATTACAACTGGCCAACAAAATGGCCAGCTCGAACGTAGCTGAAAAGGAAAAACATGGCTCGAAGGCCACAAACACGTAACACACAAACACAAGCAAAGCCCGAAGGCCATTTCAACCAACAAAGCAAAGCCCGAAGGCCCTTCCAACCAACATTGCTCGACTCGCTGTCGAGACTTTTAGCATTTTGATTTGCAACCACTCAGCACGAGTGTGCAAAATTTACTAAATTCTCAAATCAAACTCTGTTTTATACTGCATGGAAGAAACCATGCCGCATGCACGACTATCAATGAACACGCAGCTGATGAAAAACATTACACCTCTAGAGAGTCAAAAACAATGGTACTTCAAATTGCCAGATTTGTAAATCTGTAATAAACAATAAACAGCATGTTCGTTGCTTTAACTCCGATTAGAATTTCATTCTAATCGTCATTAATCATAGTTTGTGTAACAGAAACATAGTTTATGTGGACATAATCATAGTTTATGTAACACAAGCATAGTTTATGTAACACAAACATAGTTTATGTAACACAAACATAGTTTATGTAACACAAACATAGTTTATGTGCACATAAACATAGTTTATCTAACACAAACATAGTATATGTACATAAACATAGTTTATGTGCACATAATCATAGTTTATGTAACACAAACATAGTTTATGTGCACATAATCATAGTTTATGTAACACAAACATACTTTATGTGCACATAATCATAGTTTATGTAACACAAACATAGTTTATGTGCACATAATCATAGTTTATGTAACACAAACATAGTTTATGTTCATTTTTGTGCAAATGGCGTCGTAGTTATTGTTCTGATTCGCGTCTTGATTATACCCTGATGAACAGCACGCATATTGCGTCACTCTTTCTTGTGAAAGCCTGGGAGAATTAGAGTGAAATCACTTAACACCTCCCTCATAGAGAAGGGAAAGACAGCGCGTTTCATCTCCCTCATGAAAGAAGGGAAAGACAGCGTGTTCACTGCGCGTTTCATTTTTAATTCAGTCTTGTTTGCATAATTACTTTTTTTTATCATTGCGTTTTCGATACGAGGAGTCTTAGGGCCTCTTCCTACACGAGATGAAAGGTCGTCAGTTTCTACCGTGGAGGAACGGACAATGCAGAGTGCAGACACAGCTAAACAGGGATAAGCACTCTATTGTTTCCAACATGACGCCTCCTAGAACAATGGCTACGACGCCGTTTGCACAAAAATGAACATAAACATAGTTTATGTACATAAACATAGTTTATGTGCACAAAAATGAACATAAACATAGTATATGTAGAACATAAACATAGTATATGTACATAAACATAGTTTATGTGCACATAAACTGTGTTTATGTACATAAACTATGTTTATGTATTTATTTCCAATACTGCAGTTTATTTTTTGGCTTTCTGAGGATTAAGAAACTTTCGATACTGTCTCAAATTCTTAGTATCCGTACAGGAACGCCGGAGAGGATGCAAGGGGCGACTGTCCCTCCTGCCCTCTCGAATATGGCCTAAATATGTTATTTTATTACTATTTTGCCCCAAAATCTACAGCTCTACCCCGTAAAAATGTGCCCCTTCCGGCGTCTCTGTATCTTTAAAAAATACTTGTATGTTTCTATGCAATTTTTCTTTAATTATTGCATGATACTTTATACTTTAATTCCTGTAAGCTTCTGACTGAAATTGAATTTGAAATTGTTTCATTGCAGTGCAACAAACTGGTGAAGAACACATGGAACGTGTTGCTCGCGATCGAAGTAGGCTCTAAACCTGACACGATATGCAGACTTCTAGAAACATGTCAAAGAAACAAAACAAAAGTTATTGTCCAGCAGGACACTGCTAAAATCTATAGAGAGTTCCTTCCAAAATGTAGTGCGATCTTCGATGACCCTGCTAGGTTCTCGGCAATTGTAAGTAGCATCCAGTAGCATGTCATAGCTGAGGGGCGTATCATTCTGTCAATCTCGTACACCTATGACAAAATCCTTTTGTTTCAGCGTAGTTAGTACTGTGTTGTAAATCTGCCATAAGAATTTGTTGATAAGTTGCTTTGCTTCAAAATGGCGGCAGTTATTACATTTGAGATTTGAGGGTACGATTTTCATCAAATTTCGTCATCCGAACCCAGAAGAGCTGAAGATTTTTTGCTTGTAGGCACATTGTAGACCTTCATTAAATATGGTTTTCTTGAAGATTGTTTAATTTTTCCTTCATTGGTTTAGGAATTAGAAATATTTTGATTTTTGGAATTTTCCACGAATTCTTTCAAAGGAATAAAAATGCCATCATTTTGAAATAATCAAGATATCATAATGTTTCCACGGCATGTTGGCAACAAAGTACATCTTTACTTCCTTTAAATCAATTCAATTCAATTCACCTGTTTGAAGACAAGTTCGGGGATGATTGATGACAAAGTACAAGATTAGCTTTCCTGCTACGAATGGTGTAACATACTTTTTCACTATTTTTTACCCTTTCCTTGTGACATTACGTATTTAAATAAGCTATTTGCGAGTAGTGACGTCATCATGAGCAAAGATTTCTCCAAGCTCTTTGCTTATGGTGATGTCACAACGGGTCACAACGCTTAACTTTGTTTACACGATGCCGGCACATTTTGAAAACGGTGAAAAAAGGGATGGTAGCAATATTTAAGCTAGCGTTCATACGATGCTGGAACAATCTGAAAACGGTAGGAAATTTGACGGTTGAAAGCTCTTTGCAAGGCTTTGATGCCAAGGAAATGTACATACACCCTAACAATCGATCAGTCTCGTTCCAAAAGCGTCGACGAATGTTTTGTTTTCAACATTTTCGAGTGTTCACAAGATGCCGTTTTCAGAATGTGCTGTTTAGATATCCGTTTTCAAAATCTACCGTTTTCAAAATCTGCCGGCAAAAAAACTTGCCGTTTTCGTGTGAACGAGAGGCCCGTCCGTCACATATTTTTCAACGTTTTAAAGATTTGCCGGCACCATGTGAATACAGCCTTAATGCGTAATTTTGAAGAGAAAAGGCAAAAAATGAACCAAAGAACTAGCACACCACCATTCATAGCATTATAATCTCGCATTCTATCACGAGTCATGCCAACCTGGGGCTTGTCCTTTTGAAGATTTGAAAGATTTATACCCTGCGCTAAGAAACTCTGGAAGAAACTTTGGGTGGCATTGATGGGTACCAATTCCTGAAAACGGTAGACTTGCAGGACTCGGAATTCGTGTTTGATTGACTCCAAAGTCCGAATACGGCAGGCTCAGCAGGTTTGGAAGGCCTGCTGAACACACTGCTCTGAAAGACAAAGGGTTTGGCTGACTTCAGAGAGGTTCTCGTTTTCTTTTGCGAAACTCTGAAAACGAGGCAAATTTGCTTGCGTTGCTACGGTAATCAGTAACTTCAATCTTAGTTGCCAAGCACCAGATTCGTACTCGTGTTTTTCAACTGTAGAGCTCGTTTTCGTCAGGATCAATCTGACAGCTGCCGTTTTGAAGCATTTTGTGCTCGATTGGCAAATGCGTTTCCATCTCTGCAAAGTCTACCATTTTCAGAATTTGGTAGGTTTTGAATTACCAATTGAACACACCCTTTACAATAAGAACTGGATCCTGTGTTAAGAAACCCTACTACGAGAATCAGAGCCACATTTATTTCTAATCAATCAATTTTTAGTGTCTCAAAATTCCTGCCGTGACGCAGCAGTTGGTGGATTTGTTTTCTCGTGTTCTCAAAGGTGGAGACTTCGCAACGGAGGCACAAAAGTGTTCCGAAAGTGGAAAGGAAATTGGCTGTCAACTCAAAACTGTATCTCCAGAAAATAAAGTTGCTTTAGCTTTGGTGTATTCAATGCTGCCATCATTTGCCGAACTCAAAGAACGAGTAAAGAACAAGTTTTTGGAACCAGGAAGAATCGTACGTATTGTTCCATGTATTGTACTGGATGAGTAGACTTATGACGAGAGCACAGGGCAACAAGAGACTCATCGTCATAAGTCTCCTGGATGATCCCAAAAGTACTCTTAGGTGCTGTTTACATGAGAAGGACTAGCCCTCCTAAGAGGGCTGGATTATATTTTGCGTTTACATGGAGAGCTAGCCCTTCCAGGAGGGCCAGACATGTTGGCGCCAACGATTCTAATCCTATTGTTCTACACTTATTCTATTGTTTCCGCCAGCCCGCTTAGGAGGGCTAGCCCTCTTGATTGCGTTTACATGGGAAATTTCCAGCCCTCCTAGGCGAGATCTCGGGTACTGAATAGCGAGATCTCGCGTAGGTGGGCTAGCCCTCCTCGCATGTAAACGAAAAAGAATTCTATAAAGGAATAGAATAGCAAGGTGAGATCTCGGCAAAGCGGGCTAGCCCTCCTAGGAGGGCTGGCGCTTCTCCATGTAAACAGCACCTTATTGAAAAATCAGCAAGATTTTATTATCAGGCCGATCTTCGAATTTCTTTCTTTTTACTCAACTATAGAGCTAGAAAAAAGTTCCCATTTATTAAAATTCATAGCATCAAGAGTACTTCACATATCTGAATGATTCAAATTTTAGTTAAAAGCTAAAAAGTCAAAGTATTTTTGTGATTTTTCTGGCTATCTTACGAGCACTAGAAATATACTGTAGGTAAATTTAACTCTTAAAAAACTTAATGGTTGCAAAATGATTGTAAAGGGCCTAAAACATTGATCAAATCAGAAAGGACTCCTCGCACAGAACAATGAAGAAAATGCAATTTCTCATGGTTGAGAGCCATCCTCGGTACATTTATTGCCATAAGATTGAAAATCCATAGTATTTGTTTGAAAACCTACGTCTTGTAACTGTTGAGAGTGGTGAAAGGCCCATTGCCTATTGTTCTTTGTCAACAGAGTCCTTACTATTTGATCGATGTGAGACAGCGACAAAAAATCACAAAAATGCTTTAATATCTTGGCTTTAACTGAAATTTGAATCATTCAAATCTGTGATGTACCCTTGGTGCTACGAGTTTGTGAAAGTGGGAATTTTTTCTGGCTCACGCGCTATACTTTCTAATTACTCTACAACGCTACTGGTACAATACCAATGGGGAGTGAAAGACATTGACTACCCCATGTCTCATATAAAAAGGCACATTAGTCTTATGGTCATAGATGAGAGAAAGATACGCACGCTGTCTTTGGAGAATTCAATGATAATGAAAATCTTAATAGTTTAGCTCTTCGACAAGGTTTTGTATGACGCTTATTAAAAAAAGTTGCTCAAAGTGAGGACGTTTTTTTCTCTTTAAATACTTTTAGGTCATTGAAAAAAAAAACAGAGAAAAAATAATAATAGGTCTGATAATCGAGTTTTGATGATTTTTGAACGTGACTACTTTATAAAAAACAAGAGATATTACTATCTTAAGATTTGCGACCTTAAAGGCATTGAGTCCGTATAAATAGCGCTCTCATGACCAATCTCAACTTCTTTTCAATCACGAAACAAAAGTTGTCATTTAATCCCTATTGAGATTGGACCAAAGAAATTCCTAAGGATAATGCAAGGATTAAGAAGTCTTTGGTCTTCACTGCAAATGACTTTAGCACTTTTGTGCGATAACAAAGGCCCATCAGCGGTTTGTCAGCAAAATTCAGGACAGCGTTAACGCTCAACTATTTATATGGACTCAATTCCTTTAATGCCTGCTTATATTTGAACTGAAGTTTGAACTGAATGCTTTGGAAGTGAAAATCCCTTATCCGGGTGTCCTATCATCATTCCCAGTCCGCCTGTTAAGCTGCGTTTGTTGATTTCAACACAAATTCAACTGATATTTGTCGAATAATAGTCCTACGCTTAGACAAATAATCAAAGTGGAATGCTGTTTTGCAGAGTTCTGCTATGACTCTTGACTCGCGTAGCGGCAGGGCCTAACAGAACGATGTTCCTCAGTTTTCTGGAGAAGAGCGACCTGGCCATGGTCTTGCAGTTGCTTACGGTAGGAGCGCACGAAGGTGAGTGTAGGCCAGCAGAAAAAATTCAACTTTCACGCGGTCACAAATCAACATTTTCCATCACCAGTTCCTTGAACTGACACAGCAACTTTGTAGAGATGCTTCTGTCCTTCCAAAACGTAACAAAAATTGCCTTGTTGATTCATCAGACTTAACAGTTGAAATTTCAGCAGTTTTAACTATCACTCAAATTCGTTTGCTTCTATTTCGCTTGGCTTTCTGCCTTTGGGTGCTTTCACAACGATAGCAAGTCCTCTCGAGTTCGATGATCCTGGAGGTTCGCTTCATCAACTGAACTGCAAGCAGACTTGATAAAAAACAAAGTTTGTTCTGAATGCTGCAAATGTGCGCACGCACATGAGACCGTGCCTTTTGCGTCGTTAGTGTCTGTTTTGCGCATTCATACTTGCACTTGAACATAAGCCAGCATATCTTATTTTCACTATTGTTTATCTGTTGCTTAGTCTTATCAATGTTCAGCCATCCGCGCTATAGCCCGAGTTTGCTTTCAGTGCAGTTTAAAGATATGCATGCTGCTCCGCAGCGCAAATCAATAAGTCATTTGCTTCCTTTGCATACTTATGCCGTACAAATGTAAATGATTTCATGAATATGCCGGATACTAGACTTACGAAGATGAGTCCCTTGTACCCCTGCGGTAAATCTCGCTAAACAGGGACTCAGAATGCAACAGTGAAAAAGGTGACCCTATTTTTTGCCTGATCGCATTATTATGGAATCACGGCTTCGAATCTCGAGTCCCGTGACAATGTTATCAGTTCGATACCTAGACTGACGCCTTTTCGTCCCTTTTTCCCTGCGTTCTTTGATTTGCTGATATCGCTTGGTCAACAGGGACTCATACTATTACACTGAAAATGTGGGCCCAATACAGGCCCACTTAGAGTGATTTCGTATTCACCAATCAAATTGCTAGAATTTAGCTTTCAACCAATCAGGAGGCTCTGTTGAGATAGTTGTTATTGTTATATACAAAAAAAGCCGTTGATGAGGTCTGGAGTTCTCGTAGGTTCGATGGATCTATTTTATTTCTATAGAGGAAGATTACTGCCTGAAAGGTATGCATTTTGCGATTTGTATGTCAAGACAAGATAATTATTTTTACTCCAATTACTCCAAGTTGCCTCTTTAATGTTCAAGCTCCTTAGACCAGATTTTGAAACGATTTTGTTGAGTGAACGAGAACTCCCGTTTGTTTAGTCCATTTTAAAAATTGGGCCCACTTTTAAGGAGTATTATTATCGGTCCTTTTTGACCAAGTGATGTCAGCAAATCAAAGAACGCAGGGAAACACGGGACGAAAAGGTATAAGTCTAATCAATGCCCAGACCAGAGCCTCAAAATTGAAATGAAAGGAAAATGGTCTTTTTTGTTTGGCCTTGGTTTCCCTGGGTATCAATACCCTGGGTATCTGAGTGGTACTCTGAGGAGCTCAGAGTTTGAGCCTAAACAGAGCCAGGTTTTTCAGAGAAATGTTACCAGTCTCTATTCACCGAAGCGCCATCATCAAGTCAAAGGAGCACCGGGAAACAAGGAACTCCAGGTAATAAGTCCAGCCGGATACCCCGAGAACTTTCTGAAGAGTTGTACCGAATTTGTAAATTTTGTCAAGGTACACTCTCACAAATGTTAGCAGGATCGCCAGATGTACCAAATTGTCTAGGCACACCGTCACAAATTGTAATAATCCCGAAAACTGTTTTCTCACGCTCCCATTTTGTAACAAAACTCGAACACGCTGTAACGAAATCTACGGCCTAAAAATACTAGGTCCCAGTCCTAATCTAACTACACGTCTCAATGTACTTTGCGGACTAGCGCAATGGAACGAACACTATGTCATAGCTAACTAAACTAAACTAAAATCCGTTCACAACTCCCCCTAAAATTTTAGTTCAACAAACCTCAAATTCTATTACCATCCATTTCTCCACTTTCAGTCACTTTCATTGTCCTCCAATATCATCTTTGTCTTCATAGCAGCATTCATCGCAGCATTCCTCTTCGGTTTCTCCTCATTTCTTCTCTCTTCAGTTGCATCTTCTTCAACTCTCTCGTCTTTAGCTTCTTCAGGAATACAACTTCTGATTTCTAACGGACATACAGCTTGTAAAGGTCTTTCAATAATATGTCCTTTGTGTAGCAATGTGACTCCTCTAACAACTCCATCTCTTCCCTTTACATGGCTAACGACTTTCCCTTTTTTCCACTTACCTCTGTTCTTCTCTTCTCCTAAGACAAGGACGATCTCCCCCAACTTTGGAATGCATGTGTCAGATTTTGTAATGCGGTGCACTCCCATAAGACTGTGCAAGTATTCTTTCTCCCATCTTTGCCACACATGTTGTCTGGCGTTACTTAATCTTCTCTGCATCTTGGTCAAATCGTTCTCCTCTACATCTATATCTTCTAAAATGTGACAGTTCTTTCCCCACATAATCATGCTTGGTGTCAAAACTTGGCTTTCTTCGTTGTCTCCCTCTACATACGTCAAAGGGCGATTATTCATGTGTCTTTCGATATCCAGGACGACTGCTTCAAATTGGTTGAAGCTAAGTAGCGATTTTCCAACTGTCTTGAAAAGTGCTCTCCTTAGATCTTTGATTAAACGTTCGTACATCGAGCCCCACCAGGGACTCTTCGACAAATTAAATTGCCAACTGATCTCCTGCTTTGCTAAGTAATTTTGTAATTGCTCACTCTTTCGAATTTTCTTTATCCAGTTTGCAGTTGTTTTGAACACTTGAGCATTGTCTGATACGAGTAACTTTGGTCTTGTCGTCCGAGTGATAAATGCATTCAACTTTGATTGAAACTCTTCAGCTGTTTGCGATCGTGTAACTTCAAAATTGTTAAAAATTCAGCAGACGTTTTGGTTTCTAAAAACAACTCTCACATCTTTTTTTCAACCATTCAACGATGCAACAAGAAAAAACGAATAACAAAAACAGGAAGACTTTCCAGTAAACAATAATAGCGTTAAATCGTCCAATCAGAGGTCCTTATAAACGTTTCTATTGTCTCTTTGAACACAAAAGGCACAATCTATAGGCGTAATCATCATGTTTCTAACACTCCCACTTGATGATTGTGTCAAAAATATCTAAAGTCCAAAACATGATACTAAACTGAACTAAATAACACGATAAACTCCTAATGAGTTTCTAAATTTCTCAAAAGTAACTTTCGGCAGTCCCTTCGTCATTATATCTGCCACCATGTCTTGAGTTGGACAATAATCAACAATAATTTCATTCGATGTTACTCTTTCACGAACAAAATGATAACAAACATCAATGTGTTTTGTTCTGTTATGAAACTATGGATTTCTTGAAAGCTGTATCGCTCCTTGATTATCCTCATAAATCAAAGTAGGTAACACCATTCTGTTTCCAAGATCATTCATCAATCGACGTAGCCATATAGCTTCTTGTGTTGCTAGACTCAATGACACATTCAGCTTCAGTAGTAGATTTCGCTACTGTAGCTTGTTTTCTACTGCACCAACTCACAGTAGAACTCCCAATTTGAAAAACATAACCAGATGTGGAACAGCGTGAATCGACATCACCTGCCCAATCTGCATCAGCAAACCAACAACTTTATCATTCTCACTATCAGAGAATCTAAGTCCATAATTCAATGTTCCTTTCAAGTATCGTAATATTCGCTTAACAGCTATCCAATGATCTTTGCTTGGATTTGACATGTAACGAGATAAAGTTCCAACTGCTGCTGCAATATCAGGCCTTGCAGCAGTTGATGCATACGTCAGACATCCCATTGCTTGTTGATAGGTCTGGGTATCAAAGGACTCTTCATCATCTGATAACTTTTGAAACTTTTTGCCCGGTTCCATAGGAGTTGAGGCAGGTTTGCAATCTTTCATCCCAAAACGTTGCAGCGTATTTTCAACATACTTTGGTTGACTTATAAACAAAGTCTTTGCTTTCCTATCTCGCTTGATTGACATTCCAAGAACATGATGTGCTTCTCCTTTATCAACCATCTCAAATCTGCGACACAATGATTCCTTCTCTGCATTGAGCATAGAAATATCATTCGATACTGGAATGATATCATCGACATAAACTGCAAGTATAACAAAACTGATCTGTCCATCAGACTTCTTGATTAACTTGATGTAAATACAGCCATCAGCATTGCTCTTACGATGACCACTCGATTTCAAATGCTGATCAAGAGTAGAATTCCAACAACGAGCTGATTGTTTGAGCCCATAAATACTCTTGTTTAGTTTACAAACATAATTTGGTTTATCTGCATCAACATACCCCTCTGGTTGTGTCATGAAAATGTCAGGGTCTATTAATCCATTGAGAAAAGCAGTTTTCACATCCATCTGACGTACTTCAAGATCGTGCATATTTGCTAATGCAAGTAATGATCTTATAGCAGAATATCTTGCAACAGGTGAGAAAACTTCATCATAATCCACTCCTTTGGTCTGCGAGTAACCTTGAGCGACAAGTCTTGCTTTAAAACGATCTAGTGAGCCATCTGCATTACGCTTGACTTTTAAAATCCATTGTGAACCAACGATGTTCTTTCCTTCAGGTGGTGGTACTAGCTCCCACGTTTCATTCTTCAATAAAGAAGAATATTCAGAATACATAGCTTCTTTCCATTGATCAGAGTGTTCACTATTCAAAGCTTCACTAGGAGACTTTGGTTCATCAGATTCTGATGTCAACGATTCTGTCATAAAACAATGTTCAGCATAATTTGAAATCTCTTCAATCAATCTTCTTGGAGGCTTTCGCTCTCTCTTTGCTCCTATATTTCTAACTTGCTGCATGAATGTCTCTTCATACGTCGCCTTCACAGGATTATCTTCATTACTTTCTCCCACTGGCTCGATATCATCCTCTTGAATCTGAGGCAAATTTTCGATATCAATAGGATGCTCTTTTATGCTTTCAATATCAACATCTTCTTCTGGAAAAACGATCTTTGTAACATCATCTGATTTAGCTTCTGAATCAGGATAATAGAACTTATCTTCATAGAATAAAACATTTCTGCTTCGAACAAACTTTTTCTTCTTTAAATCATACAATTTATATCCTTTTGTACCTTCAGGATAACCAACAAAGATTCCTTTACTCGACTTTGGATCCAACTTTCGACGTTGACCATCTGGAACATGCATGTAACAAACACATCCAAATACTCGTAGATTAGAAATGTTAGGTTTTCTTCCAAACCAAAGGAGTTTTATCCTTCAATGCTACAGTAGGACTTCGATTATGAAAATAAACTGCTGTGTTAACTGCTTCTGCCCAAAACTGTAATGGCAACTTTGCATGATGAATCATTGATCTTGTTGCGTCAATGATTGTACAATTTAATCTTTCAGAAATTCCATTTTGTTGAGGACTGTAAGGATTCATAAACTGATGAGAAATCCCTTTCTCTGCACAATACTCAGCAAATTTCTTTGAAGAGTATTCCCCTCAATTGTCACTTCGAATAACCTTGACATTCTTTTCTTCGTCAGCAAAAATATTAAGCTGCTTTACATGACGTCCAGTCTGGTTTTCTACCAAGTTAACAAACTCTTTGAATTTCGATAGGGCTTCATCTTTACTCTTCAGAGAGTAAACGGTAGTGTATCTCGAATAATCATCTGTAAACATCAATACATATCGACTACCACCCATAGATTCAACCTGCATAGGACCACATATGTCAGTGTGTATAAGCTCCATTGGTTGAGTTGCTCGATTCTGACTCTTTTTAGGAAAACACTGTTTATGCATTTTCCCAAGGGCACACGATTCGCAATTCTTCTCAAAAGAAATACTATCATCAATCTTCATACCAGTAACAAGATTCTTCTTCGACAATTGATTCACATAGTCATGGTTTAAATGTCCCAATCTCTCATGCCATACTTTCATCGATGGTAAATTTGATGCTGTTGACAATTGAGCAAATTCTGGAGTGTTTACTCTGTACAGCTTGCCATCTAAAACATGTCCAATCGCAATTGTCTTCCCGTCCTTGAGCACAGTGCACTTGTCTTTGTCAAAACAAACTTCTGCTCCCATCTGAGCCATCGCTGGTACTAACAATAAGTTCTTTGTCAATTTGGGTACAAACAATACTTTATGTAAGGCGAGAAAAACATCATCAGAGCCATCACATGTGGGAAGCCTTACTTTCCCTTCACCTTGAGCCAATACAACTGTGCTATCACCCAAGTATATCTTCAGTGGATGCTCATATTTAACAAAGTTTATCATGATACTTCTATCAAACATCATATATTTGGTTGCACCAGAATCAATAAACCATTCATTGGTACGATTTTTTGTACTCGACAGTAATGCCACATCTTCATATTTTTCATCATCAGATAAACTATTCTCAGCAATGTTTGAATGCTCATTTCTTCCAGCATTTCTCTTATTCTGTGGACAGTTCTTCACAATGTGACCAAATTGATTACACTTGAAACATCTAGGCCCCTTTGCATCTCTCGAATCGTCATGATGCTGTTGCTCTTGAACTGCACCCGATGAGAACGGTTTACCACCATATGAGCCTCTACGAGAATTATTTCCTCGACCACCACGTGCTTGACCTCTCCCTCTGTTAAAGGCTGCACCTCTTTTGACAAACAAAGCATCGTCAAAAGAATGTTTTCCGTTCTTCTCTTTACGTTTAATAAACTCTTCAACCAATAAACCTTTAATATCTTCCCACTCTATTTCTTCTGCATTTTGCGCATTTAAACTCGTCATGAAATTATCATATGACTCGGGTAAGCTACCAAGGATAACAGTTGCAAATTTTTTCGAAGAAATATCCTCTTTCATTTCACGTAACTGCTCAGCAAGGGAAGTCATATACGTAATATGCTCCATCAAATCATCACCTTCCTTCATGCTGGCTACATAAAATTTACGATTCAAACGCACAATTTGTGTCACCGATACAAATTCAAAATGATTCTGTAAAATGTCCCACGCTTCCTTCGGGTTGACGGTTGAGGCAATATGCACTTGTAAATTCTTGTCCGAACGTAATCTGTAAGCATTCCTCACGGCAGCTGAAGCTGTTGGCTCCGGAGGTAATTCTTGCCCTTCTTGAGTAAAACCCCACAAGCCACGTTCCATCAAAACAAGCTTCATGTTGTATTTCCATGACTGATAATTTTTTCCGTTCAACGGTTCGATCTTCGTGATCTCCGACATGCTCTGTCATACTTTACAGTTTGTTTTCCATCGAACACAAACAAATATCACGTCTGCCACAGCTGTTGTAGCCCACAAACAATTCTAAGCATCCTGGGCCCATAACCTGTTAAAAATTCAGCAGACTTTTTGGTTTCTAAAAACAACTCTCACATCTTTTCAACCATTCAACGATGCAACAAGAAAAAACGAATAACAAAAACAGGAAGACTTTCCAGTAAACAATAATAGCGTTAAATCGTCCAATCAGAGGTCCTTAAAAACGTTTCTATTGTCTCTTTGAACACAAAAGGCACAATCTATAGGCATAATCATCATGTTTCTAACAAAAATGTACACCTCTCATAACTGCACACGTGAATATATGTGTGGTTTACTAAACTATGAGTTACGAGTTACGAGTTACGAGTTTGTTTTAATGTACGAGTTACGAGTTACTTTTATCGCGTGAGTTACTTTTTATTTTACGAGTTACGAGTTACGAGTTGCTTTAATTTTACGAGTTACTTTTTATTTTACGAGTTACGAGTTGTGAGTTACTTTTATTTTACGAGTTACTTTTTATTTTACGAGTTACGAGTTGTGAGTTACTTTTATTTTACGAGTTACTTTTATTTTACGAGTTACGAGTTGTGAGTTACTTTTATTTTACGAGTTACTTTTATTTTACGAGTTACTTTTTCATCCTACGAGTTACATAAGATAACAGAGGACATTGACACAAAGAAAATATTAAACTCAACAGAACATATTATTAAATTATTAGAAAATATTAAACTCAACAGAACATAATATTAAATTGCTTTAAATATGATAAGCACTGCATTGCGCATGCAAACGTACACAAAACAAAACAACAACTTCAACCCAAGGGTGGACCAAGCCAAACGTTCAGCTTACAGCGGGAATAAAAACTATACGCTTTTATGAAAATAATGCCTGTACAGTAAGGCCCCGCATTTACAAAACCACTATTGCACACCTTAGCCTACAATGTTTCTTATATTTATGATACTTCTCATGTTTCTAGGTTCAAGTTTCTTTAGTTTCTAATGTTCTTCCTGGAAGGACTAGAAAAATTAGCTACAACAAATGGGCTACGGAGCGATGAGTTAAATGAAAACTGGATACGTACCCTTTTCTTTCTTCCAGGTCATCATCGGAATCATCTATGACTATGACGTCACTTGAAGGGGGGCTTCTCGGCTAAATTTCGAGTAGGGGTGTACCACCCACAGTTTTAAAATGGCACCGTTGGCTAGACAGATTTTTGTGAAAATGAAAAGGACACCCTTGGCTAGACTAATTTCTACATAAAAAGTGTCATGAGTTGACGTTTTCTAGACAAAACTAGCCAAATTTTCGCGTTCTCTGGACCAAAACAATACAAAGTTGGGTTTCATTACAGGAATTACCGAAATTTGACAGTTCTTTGGCCAAAATTTGCAAGAAGCATACCCTTGCCCAGATTAAAATTGACTGAAACTGCCAAAAGTATACCCTTTGTTAGACTAGAAGTCTGGAAAAGTAAAGCGGGCGGCATCCCAAGGTACCTTAAATAAGGGAACCCCCCGGCCGTGAGTCTTTCAAATTTTGGGGACCCTTGTGCCCCCGCCTTGTATGCATAAGGACTACAAGCCTATTTCCAATTTCTATCAACGTCTTAAAAACATCTGTTGTCCTACTTCAAATCACCATTAAATTGTAATAGATGTAAAACCAACATTTTCAGATACTTCTTTAGGAATAAGAAATTTTGCTGAAAAGAATATTTATGAGCCCGGACAACTGTTCCAGAACTTGCTGCTAGGAGAGATTGGCTGTAACACGTACCTTTGCTGTACTCTTTGTATCCATCCATTTTTTGATCGACATTATTGTTCCTTGCTCCTTGCATAAACAAAAGCAACACAAAGATGCGCCGAAGGTAGAAAAAACCCATCTTGTTCAAACTTCACTTCTTTCCAAAAATTTCCAAAGTTCCAAATGTGTTAAGCGTTTCGAATATTCCCACATTAACTCTGAGCCCTCCATCAGTTATGTTATACTTTTTGCAGCATGCTGTGAAAGGGCACAGTGCCAAACACGAAATCCCCCTCGATAGTGACTATTGTTGCCACTAAAATTTATTCTGTGATATGACGGATAAAATTTGTGAAGCTTTATTGGTCGGAAACAATTACTAATTAACGCAAGGAAAACGGCACCAAGATGCCGTGGGAAGAAAAGACGCATGCCAAAGATCAGACATGACAAACGCAAAGTCAGATCGCTATGAAAGTAAGTTTGATAGCATTATCCTCATTCACGCAACAGGAGCTGCGGCTCCTGGAGGTGGAGGAGCTTCTTTCCAACGGAAAACATATTGGTAGTTTCACAGGATTAACTCCGATTAACTACGCCATAAAACTATTCACTTTGGTAAAATGTACCATTGATTAGCGTATTCACCCCCCCCCCCCCCGGCATATGAATTCAAAACCCAGTATCCATTTTTAACAATAAGCATCTAATAAAGAAATACGGAAACTTTTCGGTGAAACTTTGAGCCCAACAGAACTCGTCAATGTTAATCTGTCAAACAACGTATCGGTAGCAGCGATAGAAGCCACGTAATTTATTTGCCCTTTTCATGTCAAATTAAGATACTGTTGATTATATAATCTGTAACTCATGATTGGCAACGTCGAACGTAAAATGAAAGTATCTCATGACTGGTAACTAGTAATATAAGAAGTAACTCTTAAAATACATGTAACTCGTAACTCGTAACTCATAATGTAAAAAGTAACTCGTAAAATACATGTAACTCGTAACTCGTAACTCATAATATAAAAAGTAACTCGTAAAATAAAAGGAACTCGTAACTTGTAACTCATGGAATAAAATGCAACTCGTACTATATAATTTCAACTCGTAACTCGTAACTCGTAACTCGTAACTCATGGATTAGAAATCCACTAATAATGTATGCTTTCTCTACTTTGTTCTTGTTGACTCTGTATAGAAACGGTCCAGCAAAATCGACTCCAGTTGTTTCAAATGGCCAGCTCACATTCGTACGGAACGTCGGTAAAGGTGCAGTTGATTGGCCTTTGTAAGGTTTTGTTGAAAACACCTTGCATATTACACACTTTCTCTTTTCTCGTTTAACTGCAGCCCTTAGTCTTGGGATCCACCAGTTTTCTCTGATGGCAGCCATTGTATCTGCAACCCCAAAATGCAATATCTCTTGATGTGTATGACTAATGAGTTTCTCTGCAAATAATCCCATTTCTAGGTAGGTTGGATTGTAACCCTGAACTCTCCCATAACATTTTAAAATTCCAGTCTCCTCATCTTTCTCAACTCTGTACCCTGGTGTTTGTTTGATTTCTGTAATCTTGTTTTGTTCCTTTCTTACCCAATAATCCCTTGCATTTAAAATTTCTTCTGTAGTCAGTTGCCCTTTCGTTGGCTTTCCCTTTTTTACCTTGGCTAGACAATTTTTGACAAATCTTAGCCCCCATGCAGTTGTTCTTAAAGTCTGCCAATATGTTTTTCTCTCTAAAATTTGTTCCCATTCATCTGATTTTACTTCATTTGCATGAAATACTGTTTCTTTCATTGGCCTAAATTCACTGTTTACTGCTGAAGAACTCTTTAACTCTGGTTGATCTGGCCAATCTTTCTCTGAGAGTAGCCACTCTGGTCCTTCAAACCACTCCCCCTTGACCATTTTTTCAATGTTTGCCCCTCGGCTCCCTATGTCTGCAATGTTACTGTTTGATGGACAGTATCTCCATTTGATGTCAAGCTTGTCTGTTATCTATGCACTTTTCCTTGCTCTGTTTGCAACAAAAACTTTCCATGATTTCCCTGGATTTGTAATCCAGAAGAGTGCTACCATGCTATCCATCCATATGTTTACTGAGGTAATAGGTAACCCCTTAAGTGCACTATAAACATTTATAGCCATATTGGCAGCCATTGTCCACTCACTAGTTCCAGTCTTGCAATTGATGTATTTCGCTTTGATATTCGTGACTTTGACGTCAATAGGCCTTTCACAATGCCTGTTTCATGTTGTATTAATGCAATTGTTACTGATGAGCATGCAACTGCACTTGCATCTGCAAATATATGGAGATTTATCCCTTTCACTTTTCTGTTCTCTTTGATTAAACTCCTAGGAACTTTCACATTTTCAATTGCTCAACCCATCTTAAATAATCTTTAACAAGAGGCTTTGATAACTCTGAATTCCATCCTTTTGTTTCATCGCAAGCTTCTCTGTACAACTTCCTTCCCCCTACAAGTGTTGGTGAGACAATACCAAGTGGATCATATACTCTGCTCAATTGACTTAGCATACTTGCTTTGATTACTGGATTTTCTTCAGCAATTTTGTTGATCTCAATTTCTAGAATATCCTCTCTGTTGTCCCAGCTTAGGCCTAAAATTGTGGATGGGTTTTTCATCTCTTCACTTTCAAGCTCTGCTAAATTTGATTCCCAATTGTGCACAGGAAACTTTGCATCTTGAAGAATTGCTGTTGATTGTTGTTTGAATTTCTGTAAGCCCTCATAAGTCTCTCCTGTAGCCATCAAATTGTCAACATAAGTGTTTTCTCTTAGCATTTTGACAGTTTCTGCAAACTCTGGTGTGTTGAAATGATCATAATGATGCAGTAGTGTGGCTCCTAGCATGAAAGAACTGGCTTCAGTGCCAAAGGGCACTCTCAGGAACCGCAAGTGTTCCTCTTTACCTCCCAAAGTGAACAAAACCTGAATGCATCTCAGTCTTCATTCTTTATTCCTATTTGCAAAAATGCTTTTTTCACATCTCCAAGAAGTATGTATGGTGACATTCTTGCTCTGATCAATATGTCCCACAAAGGCTGCATTGCTAAACCTTTGTACAAGCAATCATTTATACTATTGGATGAGGAATCAGGTTGTGCACTTGCATCAAAAACCATCCTGACCTTTGTTGTAGTTGCACTGTCTCTAACTACAGGTTTCTGAGGCATGTAATAAATTCTGCTCCCAGTTGCTGTTTCTGGCACTTTCTCTACGATTTCATCTTTCAATTGGTCTTCTACAATCTTTGTATATTCTTGTTTCAAGCTTTCTTTGTTTTCTAATTTTCTCTCTAGATTGTGCAGTCTCTTTCTACTCTGAAGCTCATTTGTTTTGGTTAGTTTGGCTCCAGGCACCCATGCTACATTCATTTCATATCTGCCATCCTCTTTTCTGCAAATATGTTCATGGAATTCTTTCATCACATCAAGTTGATCATTTTCACCTCTATCCTTTACTCCTAAAACATCTAAACTGTAAAGCCTTTCATAGTCACTTGTTTCTCTTGTAAACATACATTGATTGTCTGGAAAATCTCCACCATGAATCACCCAACCAAAAGTTGTCCCTTCAACTATTGGGTCTTCTGGTTTGCCTTTGAAAATGTCTTCTGTTTTAATTTTGGAGTAGAATTTGTCTCCAAGAATTAGCTGAATTGTGTATTTCCTTGAGGATGTCATGTAATATGCTTGTCTCTTGTGTGTTCATACTTGGTTTTCAGCTCTCTCAAATCTGGCCTAGTTATTGTAGTGAAATCTTTGAGGTTTGCTCCTGTGACTTCTATCTCTTCTGATGCTTTGTTGCCTGCTGACTTCACAACTATTTTGTATATTGGCAGTGCTTGCTTCTTTGTGTCATTGACAGTCATAATATTCCTTGTTTCATGTCTAATTGGCTTCAATTTAAGTATCTTGATGGCGTCAGTTGAAATAAAGTTTCTTCCAGACCCAGTGTCCAAAAATGCCCATAATGTCTCATCATTTGATACAACTGAGATTATTGGTGGCAGTGTCTCTTCTGGAGATGGAGCATAACCTGTTAGTAAAGGACCTTTCTTTTCTTCCTTTTCACATAGGCTGCTATGATGTTTTGCTTTGCAATAGAAACATCCTCTACTGAAACACTTGTTTTCTCTGTGCCCTTTCTTTCCACAATTGAAGCACAATTTTTTATCTCTGAAATATTGTTTCCTTTTCTCTGTTGTTTCATATTGATCACACTGTCTGACCAGTGCTCTGCATCACAATAAATGCACTTTGGCTTCCTCTTTTCGTTGTTTGAATCTTCAGCATACCAGTGCTCTCTTTTTCCTGTCTCCCTTCTTGTGTCATCTGGTTTGTTTCTTCTCAGCCATGCATGAATATTCTCAATTAAGTCATGCATTTCCCATGTCTCCCACTTCTCATCTATTCTCACTATATCTGACTTTATGGCTTGAAGCTTATTTAAAGGCCTTATGCAGCCAAATTTTGGTCCTCGATTTTTTGATGATTTTAGATAGTTCATAGTGTCATAAAAACTTTGTGAAAGTTTGAGATGGAAATTATGAGTTTAAGTTGAAGAAATTGTGTGGCAAAGTTGAGTGATTTCGCTATTTCAACGCGACATTGAACTGACAAATGTGACGTCACAATTATGACCGACGATACAGCGCGCATTGGAGACACTGTGCAAGCAATGGCCACTGCTTCAAAAAGTATGGGAAAAACTTCGCGTGGGAGGTCATTTGTCGCTGAAGCACCAAATGGAAAAAGCTGCAAGAATACACAATTTATAAAAGATGTATCCATCCACACATTCCCGAGTGAAAACATTCAATCTTTACATATATTTAGTGGGTTAGATTTGTTCGTCACCATCGACCATTGGGCCTAAAAGGGCATCTTTCTAAATAAACAGAATACCTTTACGGATTCGTAGCAAATGTTGACGATCTTTTTTTCGTTTTACATACATTGAATCACCGGTCGTTCTCGGGAACTTATTCCCGTTCTCTAATCTAGAGTTTGAACAATGTTTTACAATTTTTACTGTCCTCATTTCAAACTATCGGCGGGAAATTTGGGTATGTTTGAGAAAATCAGCATTTGTATCGCCGAGGGCTCAATTCCTGACAACATGTAAATGTAAACAAAGTTTTCACCTCAAGTGAAAGTTAAGAGAAGCAAATCCTTGCGTTTATTGTGCTCGGAAGTGTACCTGCAAACACTGTTTTCGATTTATTCATTCAGTTTCTAGCCTGTTAACCAGACCCGATTTCAAAGGAAGGCTATTCAGTTTCAACATCTTCTTCATGTTTGTTTTGATGTGAGAGCCATGAAATGAATATCAATTCTTACACAGCCCGACTCGTTGAACAAAGCCCCAGTGGACCCAAATTGCTCCCACCTTGCAAAATTATCGAAATAAAATCTATTGAATCGCAAGAATCATGAAAAAACTTTGACACCTTTCCAAATGATTGAACTTGAGATCCGTAATGACTTGTTAACAAAAATAAATCGTAGCGGTTGGTGTGGTTGTAAGGCTTTACTACGATGTCAAATTATTATCAAAGCTCATGCCGCGGAGAGTCTCGAAATTGAAGCACTGGAAATTATCCAATGGTTCTTCGACACCACGGATACAGCTCCGGAATGAAAGAATAGATTTCATCGTTGGATGACTCATCAAGAACCATTGGTCCAGAGCTACCGTATGAATCAAATTCCTAACTTACGACTGTTTTAACGAAAAAAGGAAAGAGACCCCGATTTGCTCTTGGACCCAAATTACTTCCACCCTACCCTAGATGCTACAAACGCCGAAGAGAAGACAGTGCAACTCTGATTGAGCGTTGAACAGACAAAGGTAAGAGTCATTCTAGGTCACGGCCGCTTTCCTTCCTTTCTAAGCTTGTTGATACACATCCAAGGTTTGCGTGAATTTTCACAAAATATGCAGTTTGTTTAGTGCAGGACCAGGAGAGTAGAATAGTTTGACTTGACCTTTATCGTTGGTGCGGAAAGCCTGGTGTGAAACTGACTTCACTGATCCAAATACCGAAATTGCAGGTGTAGAGGGGAAAATGCTCTGCAGAAGAAAGTATCTTATCATACTCGAGGGTGGCAATATGGGTATGCTGTCTGGATTCTCAACTTCTGCCCTGCCGTCGCCAACTTCTGTCATTCTTGGCCTATAAGCCGACTTATTGCCAATGGTTCGTCTTGGAATAGCTTCATAGCTTTAGCTCCCAGTTGGACAACTCCATGGTCGCTGTTGGATCTAGCCTCATCTTCTGAGTCTAGCTTGTCATTAGCGTTGTGAAGCAATCCTTGCGAGATCCACGTGCGTTGGTTTTCATTGGCAAGAACTGCGCGTCGTGTTTGTGGTCATAATTTTGACGTCACGCGCGGAGGCCTAATGTCGCGTTGAGAACCAATTTTCAAAACGGAATTTCGCACCCTTTCCGCAATGATATTGAGTAAAATTTGGTATCAATGAAATCAGTAAAGTTTGAATATTATGAATATAGTAAAAAATCAAAGTCGAAAATTTGGCTGCATAAGGCCTTTAAGGTTGTCATCACAAATCCCTTAAGAACCTCCTTTTCTCCCAGTGTCAAAAGGGCATCACAGTTTTTGCTAAGCTTCTCATAGAAATCTTGAAGTTTCTGGAAACTGGCTGACTTTAGTACTGGCAAATTTGCAATTTCCTCAATATGTGTATTTATGACTGTTTGTGTTTGCCCATATTCTTTCTTTAGTCTGTCCCATGCTATCTTTAGACCCTCTGAACCTGGCTTCAAATTTGCAATCTTTTCCCTGACTTTTGAATTCACCATTTCCAGCAAGTAGCCAAATTTGATCTCATCACTAAATCCTTTGTTTAACACTTGTGTTGTAAACATATTTTCAAACCTCACCCAATCTGACATGGTGCCTTTAAAATGTGTAACCCTAAGCTCAGGCAATTTTGAATAATTTGCTTTAGCACCAGCTTCTAACTCTAATTTTCTTTCTGCCAATTTCATTTCAGCTTCCATTCTCTTTTCCCATATTTGTTGCTCTCTTGAATATTTTTCCTCACTTAATTTTCTTTCAAAATCTGCTTGTAATCTCTGTTGTGCTATAAATCTTTCTTCTTGTAAATGAAATTCTCTCTCCTTGGCTCTAGTTTCTTTCTCCTTTATTTTATTCTCATTTTCTTTCAATGCCATAATAAGCCTTTCTTTGTCATCAAGTTGCCTTAAGAATTTCTCTTTTGTTTCCTTTTTCCATTGTCTTACTGCCCTAGCTGATTTGCCCTCATCTATTTTTAGCTCTTCAAACTGCAGTATCAAATTTGAAATCTTTCCATGAATTTGTTCTATCCTCTTGGTCAAAATCTCAATCTCTCTGTAATCGTTACCCTCCAATAATTCGTTTGTTTGATCTGTGAAATAAGTTAGTTTGGTGATCTCTTTCTCGATTTCAAGATCTCTCGATTTCTCAATTTCCTCTGAAGTTGGCCTACCTTGTTTGTCTCTTTCTTCTGTCATGATTTCTCTCAAGCTCGTCCTGGCAGGATCGCCACAAATGTACCGAATTTGTAAATTTTGTCAAGGTACACTCTCACAAATGTTAGCAGGATCGCCAGATGTACCAAATTGTCTAGGCACACCGTCACAAATTGTAATAATCCCGAAAACTGTTTTCTCACGCTCCCATTTTGTAACACAACTCGAACACGCTGTAACGAAATCTACGGCCTAAAAATACTAGGTCCCAGTCCTAATCTAACTACACGTCTCAATGTACTTTGCGGACTAGCGCAATGGAACGAACACAATGTCATAGCTAACTAAACTAAACTAAAATCCGTTCAGAGTCATAAAATCACCTTTTTACAGGTTACAGATCATGTCAACATACCTCGATGTAAACTGACAGATTAATGTTTGAATGTTTCCTTTGTCCTACTTAGGGACAAGCATATTTAGCTACCAATGTTGCAGCGAGTTTGAGCTTCAACTAGCTATCTGACTGAGCACAATGTACATGCACTTTACTGAGTTTTTTAACAACTACATCTCAAAATGGTTACAGTAACCTAGAGAACTGCATTGATAATGTCTCTCCTTCCTCATTTTAGTGTCAACTGGCAAGAGCAAGCATTTGGCGTGACAATCAAGCAACAGAAGAGAGACTTCTTTCTCTCAAGAAAGAGTGTCAGTCAAGTTGCAGATTTGCTACACGCAACTTCTTTTCGTCATTTTCTTCGGAAAACAGTAATATCACTGAAGCCGTTTCCAAATTTCAAGCTGTTTGTGCCTTCGTCGGAATTGCTCAACCAGATAAGGTATAGGACACACTAAAAGCCAAAATTTCGGACGAATGCATTTCAGGACAAAAAAATTTTAGACAAAAAATTTTGGAGGTTTGTTCACGGAAGTTCGGGCATTTTTACAGAAATCTGCACCACCAAGAAGCTATCTATATCAGTTTACATTTACTTATTTCATAATAATAATTTCATACACTCATATACCGCATTCACACTGACACAGTTAAACCAGCTTTATCTACTTTAGGTTAAATTTCAGCCAATCAAATGTCTTCGATTTGTTGGATTGTCCAATCAGAAGGCTCCATTCGATAACCTGGTTTAGTTTAAATTGGTTTACTTGCAAGTGTGAATGGGGCAGTAGATGGTGCTTTATTTCAGGGGTATTTGGTCAAAAATTCTACAAATGATTATGACTGCTTCAGCTTAAGATGGATCCAGTTAAGAGATTGATTCAGTTTAAAAGACTGATTCCGTTTAAAAGATTGATTCAGCTTAAGATAGATTCAGCTGTAGACGGATTCAGCTTGAGATGGATTCAATTCAAGAAAATATAATATTTTTTACTAATTAACAGTCTCGCCACATTCCTTTGCAATGCAAGCCGTTTTGTGAACAAGCATTAACTTTTCAAACAGTGGAAGTATTTTGCAGTGATTTTTCTACAGGGTGTCCCAAAAATTGTGCCCTGTTTGGTTGGCTGCTGTGGAGCAGCTGCAGTTTCAATTATCTCGGTCTTTACACAGTTGCATAGATCAGGCTTTAGCTTAGAGTTTGAGATCTCGTATGAGTCAATCTGACATTTTGTTACTGCTTTATGGTAGAGAAATGGCAAAATATGTGGTTGCTTGGAAACAGCACTTCTGTTGTTCTCCAGCAATGTCAAAATAAAGTAAGTTTCCAAAGAAATGGTTCTGGCGTCATATTAAAGTATTTCCTGAATTTTTTTGAAGTGTTAGCTGTGTTCTCTATTCATAAGAGAGCACGTTATTCCTTTGAAAAGTGTGATGAAAATATAATACGATGCTAGAGTCCTTTCTTTGAAAACTTACATTATTTTGACATTGCTGGAGAACAACAGAAGTGATGTTTTTGATGCAACCACTTATTTTGCCTTTTCTCTACCATAAATCAGCAACCACAGGTCTGATTAACTCAAAAGCTATGCATGCAGTGCTTGACTATGCATGCAGTGCTTGGTTTCCATTGCTAAATGAAAGATTAACCAAAAAGACTCAAACAGCTCAAAATAAATGTATCAGGTTCTGCCTGAATTTGAATGATAGAGCGCATATAGGAATCAAAGAATTTAAAGATATAAATTGGCTCCTCACGAAAGAGAGATTTGAACAATGCACTGCTACAAAAGTTTTCAAATTGTTTGATAATACAGCTCCATCCTATATGTCGGAGATATTCTCACCAGCTGGCCAGATCCGGGCCACTTGAAGATCTAAAAACAAACTTGATAAACCTTTTCCAAAGAGTAGTAGGACATAAAATCTTGAACTCTCTAAACTCAGACCTAAAATCTGCCAATAATGTCAACAGCTTCAAGCATAAGATCAAGGACAAATTCTTTAAAGACCACCATACTCAGGAAATTAGTCCCTATATATTTTATTAGGATCCTAAAAGCTGTAACAAAACAGTCTAAAAATGCAGCATTTCTCCTATTACTTTTCGAGATAACATTTTTTTTTTCGTCGAACACTCTTTTCTTTCAAAAACAACTCTGGAGGGACCATTATGGAAACAAAGTCGCACTGACCTTTTTAATGCTTTCCCTGCCATTTCAAACTAGGGGTGTTTTAAATAGATTTTTAGCTTTTTACATCTTAATTTCTGGAAACATTGTAATTAGACTTTTCTTTTATTTCATTAGATAATCATTTTTGAAACTTTAATTTAGTGATGGCAAATTTTACATACATACATACATACATAAAACTGAATCAACAGCTCCTCCACAGTAGCCACACAAACCGGGCACTATTATTTTGGAACACGCTCTATGCTGCAAAAACTTGGACAATAAATACTGCGGACTCCAATAGGAGTTTTCAGACGTTCGAATTGTCCGAAAATATCAACGTCCGAAATCATTTACTTTTAATGTTTGCTTCGAATCTTTCCATGCTTTAGAATTGATTTATAAAATGTTTTTCACCCTTTCTTTCATTGTCTAATTTGTCATTTTCCAGAAAAAGCATTTTCAATTATACCGGGTGAGTCAATAAAAACGCGCGGCGTTTGAAAAAATCCTGATCCCTGAATATGAAAGCAATGATATTGAAAACTGTCTTATTTTATCCCCGATATGTCAAATTATGTTCAGTAATTTACCCGGCTTTAATCGCTCATTCCTTCCCGTCGAAATAGGAGATTTTCTGCAGAAAGCCCCTTTCGAAAACCTGCAAAAACAAGCGAAAACAGCAAGCAAAATTTCCCTTTGTTCTCCTTCCTAGCAATAATGACTCCTGGATGTGCTTATGTATTTTGTCCTCATGGGAGAATGGAATCCCCCTGAATACGTTATTCACACTAGGGGGAAGACTTTTCACTCCACCAAAACAAAAGCACGCGCTAAAGCGTGCTGAATGTCATCGTTGTGAGGTAACCACATTGGGGAATTTTGCTTGTAATTTTAGCACGTTTTTTAAGGTTTCTCAAAGGGATTCATTTTAGAATATTGCCGACAGAATCTGAACGGAGTGACCGATTTTAGCCAGGAAAATTTCTAAAAATAATTGAACATGTTATCTATTTAATCAGATATTGCAAAGCATCGTTTTGAGGGAGCAGTAGCCTTCCAAACGCCGGGCGTTTTTTTGACTCACCCGGTATGTTTTAGCAACAAGGAAATACTGGGTGTCCAAGAC
Source organism: Aurelia sp. 3 sensu Dawson et al. (2005) (assembly GCA_964020215.1). Lineage (NCBI taxonomy): Eukaryota > Metazoa > Cnidaria > Scyphozoa > Semaeostomeae > Ulmaridae > Aurelia > Aurelia sp. 3 sensu Dawson et al. (2005). The sequence goes on from OZ026586.1 coordinate 17,764,917, forward strand.
AAAAGTGTACGGATTTGGTTGGCTCTAACGATGTAAATTTAGCTCTAATTGGTGACTTATCACCTTCAAAGATGCTCCTTGATAGTAAACTTGAACATATGCCCCGTTTGTTGGTATTTGTGTTTTTGGTACCGTACCAGACATACTTATCTCGAAAGCTAAGACTTGTATCTACCTACAAACCAAAGCTTGGCCTCTTGGCCTAGACAAATTCTTGAGGCACAGTGAATGAAGTAGTGGTAATCTTGATGAAATTTGACTAAAGTCATATCTCATTGTATTCTGTTTGCCAGAAGTCTCCACTACCCCCCTCCCAAATGTCACCCATAGGGCGGTTTCCTAATTTTGCTACTTTCCAGGTTGATATCTCTGCTCTCAAAGCACCAATACCAACAGAGGAGATATCTATGTTCAAGTTACTTGTCAGGGAATATTTTTGACAGTGATTAGCCATTGATTAAAGCTACTGTAAATTCACACTGCTGGACCCAACCAAATTCGTCTACTTTTTTATCTATTCTCCAGTTAACTATAGAGGAATATTTTTGACAGTGATTAGCCATTGATGGAAGCAAAATTCAATTTGCTGGAGCAATCCAAATCTTTATACTTTTCCTGGGACACCCTCAAGGAACCCTTGCGTGCAGTCTCCACCTTTACTTTATCTGGATTCACTGAAATCTGATCGTTGTGGAAGTAATAACTTATTTCATTCAAGTGTGAAAAGCTCTACAAATTTGCAAATGACTACGAAGATAAATTTTCAACTACGATGGCTGGGAAATTCTGTTCTTCTGAAAACGTTTGTCAAGTCCCGTCTCAAGATGAACTAGAAATGCACAGGAGAAAATACTGCAATGAAACACTGGCGGAAGATCATAACTCGTTTCATGGTGTAAATTATTCTGCTAGAGGAGGAAGCCTTTTATTGACAGCCTCTATCTGGTTAGTTGTTGCTCCATTTTGTTCTGACAACTTTTCTTAGACTTATTACCGAAGTAACCTTGTTTTCTCTTTGACTTGAATGATATGGAAACCCTACCGGTGCTTTTAGAGACCATGGGATATTTGACATTTTTATTTTGGGAACAGAAACTAAAGGGGTTAAATTTTCGAACAGTGATATCATGGGGAACAAATCGATAAATTAACAAATGCTTCACACAAGGGACAAGGGAACAATCGGGAAAAAAGTGGACAGCAATTACCATTGTGTATTTTGGAAAACTCTTCAGATTTCTAAAGGCTGTACGAAAATATCAGTTGATCCAGACACTTTGTAGTGAAAAGTCTATTCAATAAGTGAGAGTTCAGGAGTTTGTGGAGTAAGGCTTGTTGCGAATCAGATTCTAAAGGTTCGAAGTGTCAATAAATATACTTCGATTCTTTATTTTCTGCATTAAAAATCTGCTGTTTACTCTGGAGGGATGCTTTATTGTTAAGTGATACTGGACTTGCCAGCTCATATGGGTAGGTTTTTCGTATCTGAAATTCCCTAAACATGCGTCTCTTTTTAACCTTAATTCTTGTGGATAGGTAGCATTTTAAGAATCCTCTTATAACTAAAGAAATTTGAATAGACCTTGCATCTTCAAATCAACAAGATTCGAATATGTGGATTAGACATTTCCCGACATTCATGCTAATTGGTCTAGAATCATAAATACTATTGAATTGATTTCCCGGTTATACGCATCCAATAGATTCATTGTCCAAATATATAGAGATATGTGTAGAGATATCTATATATGGATTCTGTCATACAAATGGGCCCTTTTGTCAAATTCCAGATGCAGGTCGAATCATAGTCACAATAAAGTACTCCCTTAGGTATTCACCCAAAAATTGTGCTCATTCTAGATCTTTTACAGAATGACAATAATGTTTACTGGAATGTATGGTCACCATCATTTGAGTCTACATTTGTTTTTCATTTATTGGTTTTGAAAACAAAGTTATCTTTTACATTGTAGGTATACTGGCATCATCATTATCATGGCTCATGTGATCTTTAACTTGTTCAGATTTTAGTCCAAGTCTTACTCACGTATCATGTAACAGCTTTACAAAAGCTCAACAATTCTTACTTTTGATCAATTATTTCCATGTTACTTGAAACATACATTGAAAATTAATTTACACATGCTTTAGAAGAAGGATCATGGGCTCTAAGCCTGTGTTTTTAGCAATGCAATTTGTGGTCCCTGTTGCACTTTTGTTACTCTCTGCGGCCCTGTGTCCTACATTTTTTTCAAATCCTTCCTGTTCCCCTGTGTGTGGTACAGTAAAAACCCGCATATAAGAACCTAGTGATGAACCTACAGGCTGAAAATTCTGAAATTAGACCCCCAATATATAAGAACCCATTCAGCCTGAAATTTGAAATAGGTTCTTATTTGTGGAGATCATCAAACTCTAGTTGCTTTGTCATTGAGCCTATACATACTGATTCTGCCATATGCGCAAATTGCAAAGAGCTCTAAAGATGCTTTGAAGGCTTTCATTGTATTCTGTAAAATTTCTGATTCTTCCACGAACTGATGTTTTGAATAAGGCCTTATGAACTCAGGTGTCTCTCAACTGACAGAAAATAATGGGCTTGAAATTTCAATCTGAACCAAAGAAATACCTGGAAGCCCTGAATGAAATAAGAACCAATTTAAGAACCTGAACAGCCTTATCTGCTACTAAATACTCAATACATAAGAACCTAATCAGGCTGAGTTGCAAAATTGTAGGTTGTTATACGCGGGTTTTTACTGTATCCCTTGTATACATATGCTCCCATGTGCCATACAAACAACAAAAATCCAACCTCAATCCCGGACCGCAAAACGATATTCTCTTGATTTCAACCGGCTACCGATCCTCCACCGATCCGATGTGGTTATGGACGCAGAAATATGACTGTTGTATGACATCAAGGGTGACGACGACTTTTTGCGGGTAAAGGAATATTAACTGATTGTTGTTGTTGTTGTTGTTGTTGTTGTTGTTGTTGTATTTTTATCTCACATCGATTGATTATAATTGTTATTCGCACCCCTACGAGTCATTCAGGCATTCAGATGTGAATTCATTGAGTTGCGAGCTTTTAAAGATAAAAATTATGCGGTAGCTGAAACCAGAGATCCCCATTACATGTAACGCAAAGAAAGCTCAAAGAGTGAGGTAAGAGAAGGTAAAACAATGTCATACCTCTCATTGATATCAGAGCAAACGAAAAGGGACTTCTAAAGTAATTTATCCTAAAAATCATTGTCAAAATCTGCTTAAGATTGCATGTATACAAAAACAGTAGTTCAAAACTTAATTGACGAGGGAGTGAATTTTCCCCTCAAAGCATCCACAAGCTTGAAAGTTAGGTTATCGAAAACTTGTCCCACATCCCGTTTAATTGGCCCGGAAACTATTGAGAAATAACAGAAACAATGGCCCATGGGACTTTTACTAAAAATGCCTTTCAGAGGCCTCTGGTTTCAGCTTTCGTACAAAATAGAGCTTCAAAGGTTTGTAACTCCATGAATTTTTAACGGATTTGCAAGATTCATGTGTCAAAAATTAATTTCAAATCTCAGGAAAAGGTTACTTGACCAAGTGCCCATTCAGCATATCGTTTTTTTTAGCATTTAATCAAACATCCAACACTTCTTTTGAGACACCCTGTTTTAGTTTCTTTGCGTCATGTTAGTTTAGTTTTTGTTTAGAATTGTAGCAGCCATACCTGTATTGATATATCAGGTAGTGCATTTGTTATGCTATGATGATGTAAAGGATGTAAAGATTGGCAGCGAAAGAAATTTTGCTGACTTTGCGAACGTACAATACTTTGTTTTACACATCCTTTAGAAATATCTACAAAAGACAAGGCAAATTTTGTATAATGGAAGATACAAGCTTCCGAAAAGATAAAGCTATGGGACCTTTCCTAAGAATAGATTTCACACCTCTGAGCGTAATCAATTATCTCAAAGCAAACAGAGAAAGCAAAATATCATATTGGAGGTGTGAAATATGTTCTTGAGGCTGTCACATTGCTTTGTCGTGATCAGGCCTTTTGTTATGCAAAATTTGTCTTGCTCTTCAATAAAGACAAATTTAGCGTCAATTTTTGCACCATGTAGATAGGTACCATTTTAGTTTGTAGTGGATTTTAGCTTGTAGTGGAGTTATTGATTGCTTATCGAGTAATTGATCCGTGAACTGAAAATTGAAACTTTGTCAAGGTCGTACTCTAGTATACTAGGAAGCAAGTGGGAGATAACTTAGGGACAGAGCAAAGTTCATTTTATAGCATGGCCGGTGCAAACGTAACGGGGCAACTACTTTTATTGAGCATATCAGAGGTAGGTCAACACCTTTTTAAGTAAATATCAACGAGGCTGTAGGCCTAACTGTTTATGAGCTTAAGATGAGTGTAAAATGTCTCATTTTGAGCGCAAAGTTGTGAATCTTGCAAGCAGAGAAATGCTTGGAAGGATATCTATTTTAGATAGCACAAAATTTCCTGGTCAGTTACTTCCCGGTGCTCGCAAAGGATTGTTGATGACAGTGGCTCTTCAAGCTCACCTGAGCAGAGCTTTCTTTGTTGAAACTGTATTTTCAATCTGTCAATTTCAATTTTAATCCCAAATAGCCTAACAAAAACACTACGGTTATCTGTTTCAACAGCTAAACTAGCAATAACGTTAGTGAGTGCAGCGTTTTGGGAAATGCGAACAAACTGCACCACTGGGGTTAGTAAGAGTGGTAATGTGAAAAAAGCACGGTTTGTTTGGGGCGAAAATGGGCCTAAGTTGCAAACAGAGGAGCTTTCTCATCACAGCTTCCAAAATGAAATGGCTCGTTATTCTTCGAATGTCGGAAATAAATTGCAAATGATGATCAAAATAGGTAAAGTATGTTGTTTTACATCGAATTTTGACACCCCGAAGCCATTTACTACGCGCAAAACCGTGCGGAGTTGACTCCGCGCGGAATTTCCGCGCAGATCCCAGAGTAGAGCAGAGCAACGAACTCACTCTGGAGACGAGACTGGCACTGAATTGATTTGACCACAAATCGACAGAAAGAAAGTAAGAGATATCGCACCTTGCTAATTGTTTCGATATATAATGCAGCTAATGCTGCAGTGAGATAACTAAACTAAATTCTACGTAAGCACATAAACACAAATGAAAGCGAACATACTAAGAGTGTGGGCCACCGTACCTGGGAGTTCACAAACATGAAGCTGGGCTTTGTCTTTGTGATCTCGTCAAAAAGGACAGCACGGTTTGTTTGTCCCATCGATCTGACATGTTACCAGGCAGTGAATTTCATCTTGGGTTACTTTGCACACTACTTACCCTGGGTACCAGAGCCTCAAAATTTAAATGAAACGAAATTGGTAAGAGGAAAAGAGAGAAGGAAGAAAGGAGGGTACCACTTGAAATCAGTTAGGGACAGAGCAAAATTTATTTCATAACATGGCCGGTGCAAAACGTAACGGGGCAACTACTTTTATTGAGTATGTTAGAGGTTGGTCAGCACTTTTTTGAAGCAAACATCAATGGGGCAGCAGCTTTTTTGAGGGCAAAGTTGTGAATCATGTGAGCAGAGAAATGCTTGGAAGGGTACATTTTAGATGATGCAAAAAATTTCCTTGTTAGTTGCTGCAAGAGCAATTCATCAGTCATACTTCTTTATCCTCAAAGTAGATTTTTCATTAAAAAAAACATTCGTTAAGTACAAAACATATTTTGTTCGGGTCTTTGGCTACTTTGATACGTCCTGTAAAACATCTGCTGTTCATGAATACAGGGCAGATACATATATATATGTATGTATGTATCATTTACCACATTAAAAATATTTACAAGGTATTATAATAAATATAAAAAATAGATACAATACAATGCTTTGAGGCTAAAAACGTAAAAGGAAAAGCACCCGTAATTACAGTGGCAGGGATAGCATTAAAGGGTCAAGCTGAACTTATTTCCATAATGGTCCCCTTAGAGGTGCTGGTATAACAGAAAACGATGAGAGAAAAAAAGGAATATTCAGGACAGTACTGTAGTTGTTATCAGTACAAAACACGGTTTGTAGGTTTGTACGACAGGGACATGGTTGGGAGAGATGAGGAAGGATCTTAGTAGAAGACGTATATGTCATCTTCCTCTTTTTGTATTTTTTGGAAAAAAGTTTCTTTGATCTTATGCTTGAATGTATTTGGATTTTTAGCTAATTTTAAGTCAGATGGAAGACTATTCCATATTTTCGGCCCGAGGTAAGATAAGCATTTTTGTCCAAAAGTACTTTTGCGAAATGGAAATTCTAATTTAAACTTAGATCTTCGCGTTATTCGGCCTAGGTTGGCTGGATGGAATATCTCGGCACTGTAAGCTGGGGCAGTTCCATTAAAAAACTTCATTACATTAACACAAACACATTGATCTATCCTATTCTTTGTGGGGAGCCAATTTATAGCCTTAAATTCTGTGGCACCGATATGGGCTGTATTTTTTAAATTCAGATAAAAGCGAATGCATTTGTTTTGAGCAGCTTGGATTTTTTTGGACAGCCTCTTATTCAACATTGGGTACCACGAGGTGCATGCGTAATCAAAATGGGGTTGAATAAGGGCATTCAAAAGCAACCTTCGAAGGGAGCCATCTAGGAAGTTCTGTTTTCTGTACAAAAATTTTAGCTTGCTATTTATCTTTCCAAGCATCCTAGTTGCCATTGACTACCCAGAGAGATTTTCATCCAGAATACATCCCAGATATGTGACCGTTGAGTATTGTTTGACCATTATGTCACCTCTCCTGATATCTAGTTTTTTAAGATTCTTGCAATTTTTACGTCCAAAGAGAATGCACTTAGTTTTGTCTTCTCCAAAATGGATACTCAGCCTGTTTTCTAAGAACCAATCGCAGAGCGTGTTAAAATTTCTGTTCAAAATTGATTTCTATTTGCTCGATCCTTTTGTCTCTAAATATTAAGCAAGAATCATCTACTTACAAAAGCAGGTCACAGTCCACTGCCCGTGCCATGTCATTCACGTAAAGAAGAAATATGAGTGGGCCAAGAATTGACCCCTGAGGAACCCCGCATGACAGATTTCCATGATTTGAATATTCCTTTCCTATGCTGACAGTAAACGATCGGTCCTGGAGGTAAGATTTGAACCATAATATGGTAGAATTACTGAAGCCGAAGCAAGCCATTTTATCCAGGAAAATTTCGTGGTTCGCTGTCAGTTTTTCTGCAATAACTTCACACGGGGCGAGCAGATTTGTTTCCAAAAAGTTTTCTTCTCCACTGGCCATGTCATATGACAAATTTTGCAGTGTCCCTTATTGTGGCTAGACGAAATTAGCATTACGGGAAGCTTTCAGCAAACATCCAGCTCCACAACAATGAAACTTTTCTCGCCATTCGAATCAGATCATCAATCGTTCAGGAAAATAATAAAGCTCAGATAACAGCAAAATATGTGATCAATAGTATGAATGACTAAGGTGTTTATTGATTACAATCATTGCGCAAAAGGTGATCGAATTGATTCATAATCATGCTGATCAGCACCAAAACGAGATTGTGTTATCATTTGACCAGAGCCTCCTTTCTTCCTTCTCTCTTTTCCTCTTACCAATTTACCAAGAGTACCAAATTTCTTTCCTTCTTTATTTCTTTTTAATCATTTTTTGGCTCTGGTACCCAGGGTGCACACTACTGGGCAAATGCGGTCTTTTGGATATCTTCCAGTCTCTATTGCTAGCCGATGGTCAGAGAAAGAGAGAGAACGCATGATTATTGTGTTTAAATAGCTTTTCAAGGTTATAGCTTGTTCTGAGATATATTGGTGTTCCTAAATGTAGCCAAGCCCATGTCTTTGAAGGAAATCCTACAATTTTGAAGTGCATTGTAGCTTAAGATTCCTATTGATGAACGCGTTTTTAAAAATTGTGTTTGATGATATTTTTGATATCTGATATTGATGGAAAATTATGATTTGATTGATTAATTGATTGATTACGATCACCTGATCACCTGATGGAAAACCTCATCACATGAAATAGTTGAAATTATGGACAAACATAACATAGAAAATATAAGCACAGAGGTTGAGAGAATGAAAAAGTCAAAGTGGAAAAAGATAATAAAAGACAAAATTCAGAGAAGTGTAGGGGAAGTATTCAAACAAGAAGTGGAAATAAAAACAAAGTTAAGATTTTTAAGAGACAAAACAGTTGAAAAGAGAGAATATATTAAAACTTGTGCGAGAGAAGAAACAACAGACATAATGAGGATCAGACTGAATATGATTGAGACGAAATGTAACTTTAAGAATGGAGTGAAAGAGGAGGACTTAATGTGCCCAATGTGCAGGGATTTCCAGGACACAACAGAACACGTAGGACAGTGTATAGAAGGAAACAAGATTGTTGTTGGAGAGAAGAATGGTAAAATATCAAGTGAAGATGTGACAGAGTTGAAAAAGATAAGGAAACAATATAAACAAATAATGGAATACAGAAAGGGTTACAAACAATAGAAAAAGAATAAGAGAAGAAAGAAGATTAACAGTGTAGACTGAGCTTGCACGGATTATTGTTAGTCTGTGCCAGTCGAGACGGAGAGGCTCTAGTTGAACCACCTTGAACCACCACATGATCAACATGATCAAGGAATAGAAGAGTCATTCTGAGGTCACATGCGCAGCGACAGGTCAGGTCACATGCAGCAAAGAACGTTGTGCAAACAGGATCGCCCCCACCAAAGATGTTTCATTTCATCAGCCGATGTTGCAACAAATACTGGCCACTGTTAGCAATTAACCCGTTGAAAACTACAGCAATGGACTACAGTCGATGATTCAGCCATTCAAAACGGATAATAACCTTGACCAACCAAAAAGCTTGCACGAAATTCGGAGGCCTAATTAGTGACTCGGTATTACAGAAGTTGCTTTGCTGACTTCCGCTTCTCCACTCGTTCACAAACAAGTAATCCGACGATGGGTAAATTTTTCAAGAAATTAGCTGCGGTATTGGTTGGTTTAATTGCTTTATTTTGTATACGCCAATGTCAAGCATCAATTCATAAAGTGAATGGAGGTGAGTTGAGAACGAAATGATTGTACAAAACTTTCGCGAGTTAACATGCAAAATGTTTGTAATAAATTTTCGCGAATCTTCGGAAATGGGAAATTTTTGCGGGAACAAACTTTCGCTAAATTAGGGGCCGCACACAAATCGATTCTTTCACGCAAAACGTCCAATGGACGTTTGGGGGGGAGGGGGTAAAAGGACTGGACGTTTTCAAAATTTTTAATTTATCGACATTTTTCCCGAGAATTTTCTGCAAGAAACTTTATTCTGCACTTTCGTTTGCTGTTTATATATATTCTTAGTGTGCAAGAATTTCGACAGTAGTGACATATCTTGGAGCATGGTCATAGCACGTCGCTGACGACTTCATTTGAGCACTTTAGTTAGGCCCATTTGATACGCAGCAAAACAACGGTTTGAAATTTTCTCACGATCGGAAGAATTACATCGATTTTCAATTGGACGTTTTGGGGGGAGGGGGGTGGGGGTATTTTGAAAACGTCCAATGGACTTTATGCGTGAAAGAATCGATTTGTGTGCGGCCCCTTAGGTTTCTTTATCAAATTTGCAGTAAGTCACAGATGTTCCTCGACCGTTCAATGTGGGAGTTGTAGGGGGTTACCAAAAACTGTACAACCGCCAAAATATTTCAGAAAAACCATAAAACCACCTCTTGTGAGCTAAAAATCTAAAACCACCCAAAATCATATATCACATTGGACAAAATACTTGAAGCTTAACATCTCCATTGACTTCTTGAACCAGGAGGGGTGGATCCCAGATTGGAAAGTTTGCCTTGCGCGGCCGATTTCTCTGCCGCGCACTTTCAGCTGCGGTTCCAGCCGCGAAGTTTTTGTAAGCAATTTGGACATAGGAGAGGTCCCCTGCACATTTGGCAAATTTTCCAATCTAGGGTGGATCCAGCCTTGGAGCTTGGGGTGGGCCATTATGAAAGAAACATGGCGGTTTGGGGGCGTAGCCCCCAGGAAAATCTTTCATGGCCATGCCCTTCAGGCTCTCAGAAAATGTAGGAAATGCCCCTTTTTGCTTCAAGCCCCTTTTTGCCTCTCCTATGTCCAAATTCCTTGCGCGGTTGTATTTGTGTCATTAAACAATAGTTCTATTGTTTCCTTTTGTTGTTTTACGAAAATTTCGCGGCTGGAACCGCGGCTGAAATTTAAAGTGCGCGGCAGAGAAATCGGCCGCGCAAGGCAAACTTTCCAATCTGGGATCCACCCCTCCTGGTTCAAGAAGTTTCTTCGGTCCAACAGTGACATAAAAACTGGCATTTTTGTGCAAAACCTATTATTATGAGTGATAGACAATCCAGTTTGGGATTGTCTATTGCGGAAATAAGCTCCACCACCATGGAACTGAAAATTTTTCATAAAAAGATGAAGTTGATTCAAAGGCATTTCAAAGTTACGTGAAATTCCGTTGAATTTCCCTTGGAAAGTTCCCTCATTGGAGCAACGTAAGTTATCAAAATTCTCTTGGCTTAGTGAGATCTTCCAGAAGCTTCACTTGTATTCAACAGTGTGTTCTCCCTCCAGTGATGTTAAAGCGACTTGATCAACATTTTATAAATCACAACAGAAGATGTGGGTCTTTATCATCATTAACAGAACAAAATTCATCATAAAATAAACTTCAACAGCAAAGTTCACTGGAAGATTCTGAATCACTCCAATATTTTGACAAAGTGAATGAAATACAGTAAATGAATTTCAATCTCAACCTCAAGCAATGAAATTTCATTCTGATTTCAGATTCGCATATTTTTCTCATACTTTTGGAGCAATAGCAAATTACTTCTTGAGTTAGTTAGACGGCTTGTCGTTAACCGAGTTATCGTGCAGCTGTGCTGCAGTTGTTTGTGGGTTATTTTAGGAAGCAAATTTTTAAAACTTATTCATTTATCTATAAAAGACAATGGTTTTTACAAGAACTCTACATTTTGGAGGGGCCATCACCCCCCAGCGCCCCCCCCACTGGATCAGCCACCTGTCTTGAACCATATTTATCAAAGAAAATCTGCAAACCGTATAGAAAGAAACTAAGGAACCGTAAAACAGTCATTTTTTGAACCGTAAAACCATTTGAATTTCAGAGTAAGACCATTTCAGAAAAGGCTAGAAACTGCAAACCGTCAGCCCCTACGAACCACACTTCAATGACTCTTTAGAGCTCCACACAGCTCACACAGGGTAATGACGGTGATATAGGCACCAAATTCAGGCAGGATGTGGCCTGTGGCAGTATGGCACCATAGACATGGAAACCAGGGTGCACTTGGGGCTTTTGCCCCCACAGTTTTTCATTCACAACTAGAAGTTGCCCTTTTTGGAAAGTGCCCCTAAAGGATCTTTAGCTTAATAAAGCAAGTGCCCTTGAAGTGTCATGCTCCCATAAGGATGCTTCCTTATAGCCCTGTATGGCACTAATATTGGACACCTAGGCCCCATTCACACTAATCTGTTTTCATTTTGATCCATTTTTACTCCTAGAAATAGAGCTATTGGTCCTCCCTGTTCACACTGCTCCATTTTCAGATAAAAACAATGTCTAATTGCTATACTTGTTCTTAAAAATGCACTGTCTCCTTTTGAAAGCAAGGTATGAAGGCTTGTTATTTTTAGTGCATTCAAATTCCTCCATTTGGTGTTCACATTACAAATGTGCACTTTTGTTTACTGACGCTCTGTCTATGTAGCATAATTATTCATTTAGCGCCATTTTCAAGGTGGATATGTGAGCGCAAAGCCAAAAACTGAGCTAAACATATCCATTTTACATGCAAAAAATGGATTAGTGTGAAGGGCCTGAGATCATCAACAGGTTAGTTATTCAAATAGACCATTGGAGAATTCAAGAGAGCTGGTTAAAGGCACTTGGATGGAAATTTTGGTAGAGAAATTGCCATGCTCTGGCAGCAAACCTTGAGATTACTTTCCAACTTGCAACACAGTGTGCAATTTCAGGGATAACAACAGTTCAAGAGGTATTGGAGACCATTTGTCCATTTTGCAAACAGCATGTAAGGTGGACGGTGAAGCTGCTGTTTTTATCGCCAAGCGCTGGGATCGCAGAAATAGAGCAGACCTAATCGAGTCCGTGACCCCTGTCATGACGCTCAAGTGGTGGGGTCCTACCAGGTTTCAAACCCACTCCACCTGACTGCTCTGGCTACAAAGTCAGAGGATTACACCTCTAACACGTTCAAGATGAAAGATCACATGTAAGATCAAAAGACCAAATCAAAATCATCTTTTTTCATTTACAGTGATATTAACAGTTACAAAAGCAGATATTGTTGAAGTTGGACATCAGACAACATTTGCAATAGCATTCAGGTATTATTATGACATTCGTTAATCTTTATCTTCCAATTAAGTTTCATGCAATTTTCTACGTGCAAAAGATTTTGGACCAATGAATATTCAGAAGAAGGCATACAGTACATAGGCAATATGAGAAAACATCGAAGAGAGAAACTTTCAAGAAAACAGAAACAACAGCCACACCCTACCAATGATTGTTGCCAAATTTGCATGGAAGTAAAAGAAATTTTTATTGCAAGGATCAGCATGTTAAGCAAATTATAAATGGAGAAAACGAAAGTTGAAATCAGAATGAGAACCAAAGCTGGAAAAAAGAGTACCCCCACAGGTTGCAATCTAAACTATGCAGACTAGAAATGGATGCCATATGTTCAACTCTTTCCATTTTGGATTACCGTAAAAGCTCTATTAAGCCCCCTCTCTGTTAAGCCCCCCTCTCTATTAAGCCCCTCCCCTCTGAGTCAAAATTTGAAATGAGCCCCTCTCTATTAAGCCCCCCCCCACTTAAACAAAATTCTAGAATTTACCAAATACTTTTCATTTATTTAGCTACACAGCCTTGCATGTTAATTTTAGTATGGTATGGGATAAGAACTGTGTCAAACTTATGTATGTGTGAGCCGTCAAATTGTATTTTTGTTGATTCCGCAATATATGGGATGAAAGAACTGAAAAGCTACCAAATATATCCCTTTTCACTTGATTTTGTGAATAAGCCCTCCTCTCTATTAAGCCCCCTTCTGGAAGGCCTGAAATTAAATAAGCCCCTGGGGCTTAATAGAGCTTTTACGGTAATTTCTAAAATGCAATTTAAATTGCAGCTTATGGCAAGCTGCTTACATTAATTTGAATTGTTTATTCAGCTTAATGGAATTTTTCCATCTATTTTTACGGTGCATGTCACCCATGTTTTGTCTCCTGAAAAGGTGTCCTCTATTTAGCATTGTCAGAGTCATTTCTGATTAATCATTTTGTTTCCTTCTTGGAATTTCTCTGCAAGAAATTTGCATGTAGATTTCCAATAAAGGATCACTCATAATTTACAAATTGAAGCTGGAAATGGGCCTGATACCAATCTTTGTTTTCAATGTGTCTTATTTTCTTTGCAGTGGTGTGTTAGAAAAGGAAGCCAAAATATTTTTGAAGAGCAGTCATCCAGACATTGGATGCACATTGTTGCAAAAGGTTGCTCATCTTCCAAATGTTTAATTTTGTGATCTTTTCTAAATTTTTATATATATGTAAGATCAAGTGGCCAAAATTGCTTCTGATGTGCACATTCAAAATTTCGATCAAATGCATAAGAATATCCTTTGATTTCTAGATTTGCTAAAAGGTGTATTTGCAACACTGCAAGTGAGTCTGCTCTAATCTTATGATGTAACTGTGTAAATTTGAATAACAGCAATGTGGCTCAGGTGCACCAAATTTGGTGCAGGAAATTATCTTTTAAATATAAAGTCAGGTTGCAATCACTTATTCTGCATTCAGAAAATGGAATACTGATCATTAGAACAAAATGCAATCTGTGGTACAGTGTTCCAAGTGGGAATGCTTTAACAGTTATTTAATTTTGCATTACAGATTGATCTATTACCAAATGCAGATTTACAACCAGTTGCTGTCTTTGTGCATGGGAAAGAAGCTGGCAAAACCAAGATAACTGCATACACAAATTCAACTGAGATTTTGAAGTAAATATGTCACTCATTGTTTTGTTTGCATGTACTGCTGTGTTGAATACAAGGACATTTTGCACTTGGGCTCAAAAGTTCATAAGGCTAGTTTATCTGAAAAATATATGGTACAAAGGAGCTACACAGAGGCGCTGGGAGAAGATGGAATGGCAGGGCTGGCCCATCAAAAAGGGCACTTCAAAATAGGAGCTGATAAACAACACACTCTTCAGAAACTTTACTTGTCACAGGCTACAAAATAGTGGTGACAAGACTGGAGGAGAGTACCTTTGTGAACTTAAGATTTTGGTGTACAAGAATGTAAAGTGACAAGGAAAGCAGTGGTGTGGCCATGGCAATAGACTGGTGAAGTGTTAAACGGAGGGGTCTGGGGAGAGCCCCAAGATAATTTTTGAGAACATACCCTCTACTATGTGCAAGAACACTGCTCCTGATCCAATGTTTACCCTTATGCTTAAAAAGAATTTGTGACCATTGGTAACATCATCGTATTGTGCCAGGAAAATTTTCACATCAGCATCGTTTTCCTTGGCTTAGAATGCCATCTCCATCCCATTTTCACCAAATATTATTTGATGATTTGATACTTAGGGCCAGCTTTTTAAGGTTTACAAGGGACTCATCGTCATAAGGTAACTCTGCTTTCCACTCCAGTGAGCAGCAAGTTGTCGTTTTGCAAAACCAATCTCCTCAGAAAACAGTTAATTTCTCCACTACTATTCGGTCGATCGAAAATCGGTAAAAAGGAAGTTTTTTTACATAGTCTTGGCAATAGAAATATATGCAAATCGCAATATTTCCGTTAAGGCTGGCTTTGCAAATTAGTTTTCAAGACTTTTTGTTGATTTCAGAAAATTGGATTTATCTCCAAAACTACTCGAACAATTTTTGGCTTTATTTCGCTATATCATTAGCCAGATTGTTGATCTACAACTTTACCAAGTCTGATTGAAAAAGCTAGGCTACTGTGGACTTCTCGCTATCGAATTTTCTATTTCTGTTTACTTTTCGACAGCGAAGGGTAGAAACTTTGGTCAACTGATTAGGACATGGGAAAGAGTTGAACCCTTTTGTAAAAAAGTTTAGTTTCACAGCTCTGTTCATTGTAGACTCCTAGAGTAATTGATATTTTGTGAATGCTCATGGAAGTCTCAAAGGACGCGAAACGGAAGGTTGTGAAATTGCTGGTTTTGCCGGCAACGTTCAAGAAATGATAATTTCACAAGCGCTGCAAAGATGGCTATTGAGACTTGAATATAGCATTCCCAACATTCCACGTTCATTCTTTTGGCAATAGAAACACTTCAGACACTAATTATAAGGCGGAGTGTTTGAAAGCGTGATTCGTAACATGGTAATCTGTTGACCAAGGTTTCTGCCCTTCGCTGTCGAAAAGTAAACAAAATATATAATTCGATTGCGGCAAATCTAGCCTAGCTTTTTCAATCAGACTTGGTAAAGTTGTAGATCAACAATCTACTTTTCTGAAATCAAGAAAAAGTTTCGAAAACTAATTTGCAAAGCCAGCCTTAACGGAAACATTGCGATTTGCATATTTTTTAATTGCCAGAACTGTGTAGAATAACGTCCTTTTTACTGCTTTTCGCTAAACCGAATAGTATTGGAGAAATTAAGTGTTTTCTGAAGGGAGTGGTTATGCAAAACGACTACTCGCTGCCCAGTGGAGCGGACAGCAGAGTTACCTTAAGTCAACCTCTACCTTAAAAGAAGTAGTATGGCTTAAGTATGGTCATGGCTCTTGCATGCACTATGAGGAAATCGTGAGCTCTGTTCCAGCTTCTCAGCTTGCAATGATGTCTCCTTAAGGCCACGTTCACAGTAATCCGTTTCCATTTAGATTCGTTTTTACTCCTAAAAACGGAGCTATTTTTCCTCCCCGTTCACACAGCTTCGTTTTCAGGTAAAAACGGATACCTTTCAACAAGCGTTCACATTTGTTCTCAAAACGTACCTGATTGTCTCTTTTGAATTACAAGACCATCAATTCATTTAGCTCCGTTTTGGAGGTGGATTAATATGAACGCAACGCCAATAACGGAGCTAAACATATCCGTTTTCATGCAAAAACGGATTAAGCTGAACGCGGCCTAATTCTCTTATCTTGCAGTATTAAAGAAGTAGATGTTGATGTTGTTGTTGTTTACCATAAATTAATCACAGGCATCAATCAAGTAATTGGATGGATTTATTTCCTGGCATGGTCAATTTCATTTTATCCTCAGGTAAACCTTGTGTTTCGTCAGATACAATTGTAAAAGTTTCAAGAAGATATTTCAAAGGGAAAGAAATACGATACTGCTGTAAATATTTTTCGTCAGCTCAGACTTGCCCCAAGTCTAAGGCAGACTTATTACAGATGACGAAATAGACTTGGGGCAAGTCTACGTCAGCTTGGATGTTAGAAAAGTTTTTTAATTTGGAAGCATTTCATGAAATTACAAAAACTGTCACTAGTGGTGCTCGAGCTTATAGTTTCTTGCAACAAAGTTACTAACGCTGGAGTACTAAATAGACAAGGGGGTGAGAATATTCAGGTGGTTGGAAATGGTTCAATATAATGAAAACTTTGGAGGTTGGAACAATTAGGGGGGGGGGTAGGTTGGAAAAATTGAAAATAGTTGTTTTTAGAAACAAGCATCTTTTTGTATTTATGTGAAAATTGCTTTAAACTTGGGTTCACTAAAATGTCTATTTTTCAAGAATTAATAAGAATAAAATTGGGGAGCTGGAATATAAGTGGAGAGCTGGAAAATCTTCAAAAATTAATTAGTAGAGGGGTTGATTATTCGTTACTCAAGAGTAGATAACATTAAGATTCCCTTGCTGTTTGAAATACAAGGTTTCTCGTTCCAAATTTATTCAGATGTTTGTTTGTATCTCCTAGGTTTGGGTTAATTTCAAAAGGAAAAGGTATCATCTTCTATCTTTTTTATTTTCCTCTATTTACATCGCATTGCAAAATCTTTTACGCTGACAAGCAAAGTATCTATATGCTATATGTGTAGGAGTTTCTTTGATATTAAGAAAGAGCCTTTTCACAAAATATTTGTTGAATTAACATCGAAATTTCTTGGGGGGTACACTTGACCAGATTTCGGTCGGGGACGTGCCATCGAGGCTTCAAAAACATACCCGTTCCTTACACCAGTTTTCAAAAAAGTATTTTTTTTCTATCCAATATAAAAATTTACAATAACGATATTACCTAAAACAGCACTTACAAACTACTGTACTACACTACAAGAACGATGCCATGAGGAGCAGAAGACCATGACTACCCCATGGCCATAACATAGAGACAGGTAATTAAAACTAAGTCTAAATATACATTCAAATATAGACACAAAAACTAGTACAAACACTTTCGACTGATAAATACTAAAGTCGGGTTCACATTGGATGTCGGCAATTGCTGTGTTTTGGATGTATTCGCTAAGTGATTACGTAGGATGGACGCTAAATTTTACAGAAAAATTGAGATTGAAATGAGTTAGGTTGGCGTCGGAATTTCATAACACTGAATTCCCAACATCCATTGTGAAACAGGCATAAACAAGTGAACAATAAAAAACAAGAGAAAGGGATTTTAGTGGCTGAGTGGAGTAAACAAACTTTTCAGATCTATTTAATCAAACCGACCTGTATTGTGGATGAAAACTAGTGTCAGTTCGAGTATACTTTTGTTGATTTCATTCGAAAGGTTTTCGTCACCATACAATAGAATCTGAACAAGAACGTCATTGGGGAGGCTGTTTATTTCAACAAATTGTTGTAATAGTACCGAAACTCCAGCGAGAAGATGTCGTCGTTGAACGTCAAATGAAGGGCAAAGCAGCAAAAAGTGCTCCGTGTCCTCAATACCGTAAAAAAGTATACCCGACCTCATACCAATTTTTTCGAAAAAGTATATCTGACCTCATATCACATACCGAAATCTTGAAAATCGGTACCTCCCTTATACCAAACTTGTGAAGGTTGATACTGTTTCTTATACCAATATCCGGAAAATCGATACCCATCCAAATGGCACGACCCGGTACCCAAAATATATGCAGTGCACCCCCGGGTAACATTGCTTTCACTAATGCTTTCGTGTTTGATTGTAGTTGCAACCGCAAATACCATAACTACTCATAAGAATGAACTGATATGTTTTTATCAAACATTCGAGGCCCAAGTTGTATTCAGATAAGATATGTATTGTCTCTTCACTCTGCACCACGCATTTCAACTGTGTTCACATGATACCGGCACGATATAGAAACGATAAAATTTGTGACTGACAGGCCTCCCTTTCACACGAAAATGGCACAGATTTGCCGGCAGATTTTGAAAAAAGCGGTAGATTTTGCAAACAGAACTGTAACCGGCATACTTTGAGATCGGCATCATGTGAACACTTGGAAACGATGAAAACATTTGAAAGCAGAACATTTTCGATGTTTTCAAAACGAGGCCAAGCGATTCTTAAGGTGTATGTACTACCTTTCTCTCGCATCAAATTCTTAGGAAGATTGCAGCGAATTTGCTACCGTCACTTTATTCATCATTTTGAAATTGTTCCTGTATCATGTGAACGTAGTCTCACTTGCAGTGAATTACTTTCATACAGAAGCATTTTCTCTTTCTTAGCGTTGTTGGACTGAATTTTGATTTCCTGGCATACAATATAACTGGATTTTTGGCTTACTCCTTCTACAATATTGGTTTGTTTTATATTAAAGATCTGCAGGTGAGAATTGATAGGCCTGTTTAAAAGAGGAAAATGGCGCATTTACCAGTTCCGAGACTGACACACGACAGACGAGGGATATTTCAGCAAATTCTCATACGGGAGTTTAACCTCACCTGTCAAACCTCGGGGCTGGGAGGCGAGATAGTGAAAAGTTCTCTTACATGAAATTTGAACAGATTTCTTATTAAAAATCAACAAATAAACCGATTCACCTCACTGCAGTAGAAACCCGCATACCGTAAAAGCTCTAGCCCCCGGGGGGCTTATTTAATTTTGGACCTTCCAGAGGGGGGGCTTAATAGAGAGGGGGCTTATTAGAGATGGGGGCTTATTCACAAAATCAAGCAAAAAGGATATATTTGGTAGCTTTTCAGTTCTTTTATTCCATATTTTGCGGATTCAACACACAATTTTCCGGCTCAAATACACAAATTCGACTCAGTTTTTATCCCAAATCATACTGAAATTAACATGTAAGGTTGTATAAGCTAAATAAACGGAAAATGTTTTGTAAATTCTAGGATTTCGTATGAGTGGGGGGGGGGCTTAATAGAGAGGGGGGGCTTATTTCAAATTTTGACTCAGAGGGGAGGGGCTTATTAGAGAGGGGGGCTTAATAGAGAGGGGGGCTTAATAGAGCTTTTACAGTAAAAGAACCTATTTTCATAAGAACCTTGAGGCTGAAATTAAATATTTTAACCTCCCTAAATAAGAACCCCTCAGAGGCTGACACTGGGAAAGGCCTTTATATAACAGGTTTCACTTGACATTCTGATCAGAATTCTTCAGTGGTACAAAAGACTATCAGATTTTTGACTATACTTCTAACCTAAAAATGTTCTAAAGAATTCTCAAGGAATTCTCAAAGAGTCTTGAGATTTCTTGTGCCGAAAACAGTATTAAATGTGTGCAAGGTGAGTACTGTATATAAGAATCTGTTTAAGAACCTTGCAGGCTGGTATTTAGAATAACAGCCACTTAATTAAGAACCTATTCAGGCTGCCCAAGAAAAGCCAAGTTTCTTTTATGCGGGTTTCCGCCATTTGCCGGTAGTATTTCGTTCACATGAAAGGTTTCACTTCATTTTGGGAGATTCAGCCTCTTTTGAGGTAGTACCTCGCTCAGGCGTTGCGTTGGTGATGTAAACACAAAATGGACGATGGAAAAGATTCTATTGGAAGGTGGAGTCTCACCTGTCAGCCCCGGGTATATAAAATAATAATAATAAATAATTTATTTCAAGTTGGCGTACAACTCTAATAGCTGTGTAAAGCTAATTAATGCCAACTATCTATCATACATATACAAAATGTTACAATGTTCAAAAAGGATTTTAAAGAAAAAATGCTAAATAAAACCTAAACCAGAAATGTATGTTTTACACAATCTACAGTCACACTCTATTGTGTAGGTTCTTAATTCTTTTTTAAAAGCAGTCAGTGATTGGGACTCTCTAACACTGTGAGGTAATGTTTGCCACAGCTTTTGACCCAAATATCTCACAGTTTCTATGCCATAAGAAGTTGTCTTGGCATTAGGAATGCCAAGAGTATTCTTATTTCGCAAGTCATATTGTACATCTCTTGCCTCAAAAATCTCACTCATGAAACTAGGATTCAGGTTCTTTTTGGTTTTGTATATTTCTATCATTAAGTACTGTAGATTGCGTTGGTGAATGGATACTGCATTATCTAATTTCAGCAAAGTTTCGTAATCAGCGTGACTGGCTTTATACACAATTCTGAGTGCTCTTTCCTGGATTTATTTACTTTTGCATTGAGAGCCCTGTCATGGAACATCCAAATTAACGGACAATAGCTAAATTGAGATTTTATAAAACTATTCATTAGCAGACGCAGTTTATCAGGATTCATGAAAGCAGATACCCTTGCAAGGGCATGCAGTTTTTGGCTGGCTCTTTTGCATAAATTTGAGACATGACTTTTAAAATTCAAATTTTTATCTATTGTCACCCCTAGTAACTTTTCTTCAGAGCTTTCTTTAACAATAGCCTCACCTACTGTGATCTTAATATCATCTTGGCTTGTCCCAAAAGTTAACAGATGGCACTCCCCTATGGCAGATGAGATGGTTTCCTCATATCAACAGGCCCTGAATATCGTACAAATTTTGCTACGATAAACCTGAGCTGGTGATATTCATTCGGAAGATAAATCAGATAAGTTGTGCTCTAAAATCTGACTCAAGCATGGAATCACACTTGGATTTTGAATATGTTTCATCTATTCATTTAATAGTACATGCTTGGAAAGAGCTGGAATCATTTGAAAACTTGAGCGGATAGATTGGCCAGCATCGAAGGGGAAGTTTTACTTTAAAGAAACGACAAGCAACTTGATACTTTTGGAGTTTGTACCAGTTTGTGACATTTTTTGCAAATCCTGTCGCAAGGATTGAATTGACGAAAATCTTAAGAAATTTAAATTGTTGTGAATGTTAAATCAATGGATGAAAAATGGTACAATCTTGAAGAAACCCATAGTTAATGAAGGTCTTTGATGTGGCAGTAAGCAGAAATCTTTAGCTTTTTTGGCTTATGATTTAGCAATTTGATGACGTCACATCTAGAAAACTGTTTGAGATCAAGAAGACGCTGTAATTGAGATCATCAAGATATAAAAAAAGTTTGCCAATGAAAACTTGTAACCATATACCTGAAGCATGGGGAAACTAGTATTGGCCTTTCTGCTATTTGCTTTTCATCTTTGGACTCTTCAGTTTCAATTTCATTTTATTCAACAATCATCCTTAATACAATAATAGATAAAACAAATAAGTTACATAATTCTAAGTACATAGAAATCAAAAACCTACATACAAAAAATATTGGAAAATTAAAGATTAAATAAGTCAAAGTTATAATTTCTATTTAGAATGATCGTCTAAGGAGTAGTCTTCAAAATAGATAAACTAATCGAGAGAGGACCCCATCCCATGAAAAAACTAGAAAAGAATTGTTAAAAAGCAAAATTAAAACCAGATAACCAAAAATAGAATAAGTGAATTCACTAGGCAATAATCACGTTTGAAGTGAAACAGCATTAATCAAAAATTCTTTCAATCTAGATTTGAAAATGGAAATGGATGTGGCAGTTCTAACATTAATTGAAATGGTATTCCATAGTTTCTTCACTGCGTAGCTTCTGTGGCACTGCAGTGATAGGACTGTACATACATGGTGAAATGCGAAGGAGTAAAGATGCGCAGGAAAGGAAATGCGAATCGCTGAAGCGCTGAATCGCTCTTTCTTTGCGTTGCATGTACGATTCCACTACCGCATTGCCTCAGAAGCGAGGCAGCATCCAAGTGATAAAAATCAATAAACAGAAAGGAGAATACTGGACTGTGCCTTAAGTTCCTTTCAAACGAAAGGTGCTTTGTTCAACAAGGCTGAATTTCGTAATACAATTTCGTAATACAAGGAATTCAGCTCTCTAACAAGACAAAATTATTCGTGCACTCGATCAGATCAAAATGAACAGCATGAGTTCCACGATCACGGTGTTCAAAAGGAAACTGAATGAATTCCTACAAAATTAGCACTCTTCTCGAAGCACGATCCCTAGGAAAGGCCAGCAACTTTGTAAGGTTTTATACATATGTAAATAGATATTTGTATAGTTTTTTTCTTTTTAAGCTGATAGGGTTTTGTGTTAAAACATGATGAAAACAGAACATTTTAAAAAACTTTTGGAATGAGACTGACCGACTCTTAGGGTGTAGGTAAGCTTCTTTGGCGTCAAAGTGTTGCAACGAATTTTTACCGTACGGTGGCCCACAAGTGTCAAGGCAAAACTCTTTTCCTCAAGGCAAAATTTTCTTTCTCAAGGCAAAACTTTATTTCCCAAGGCAAAACTTTCTTTTTTAAGGCAGAACTTTCTTTCTCAGGGCAAAACTTTCTGTCTCAAGACAAAACTGTTCTCTCACGGCAAAACTTTCTTTCTCAAGGCAAAACTTCTTTGTCAAGGCAAAACTTTCTTTCCCAAGACAAAACTTTCTTTCTCAAGGCAAAACTCTCTTTCCCAAGACAAAACTTCTTTGTCAAGGAAAAACTTTCTTTCTCAAGGCAAAACTTTCATTCCCAAGACAAAACTTTCTTTCTCAAGACAAAGCTTTCTTTCTCACGACAAAACTCTGTTAGGAGGGAACCAAAAGAAACCAATTCGGTGTTAAAAGGGCCCAAGATACCCAAAGTTATCATTATTCTATCTGTCACACGCTAAGGATGGATGGCAAATGGCATGCCTACCACAAAAGAGACGTCCTCGTGTGTTCGGGTAATCTTCTGACTTGATGCCAGAACAGTCAGACGGACAGGGTTCGATCCAAGATAGGCTCGCCACTTGAGCGTCATGATTGATGGGTCACAGACTTGATTATGTCTTCTCTACCTCTAAGGTCCTTGTGCTTGGCGTTAAAAATTGCATACTCGCCTTCACCATATTCTTCTTCACTATCATATTCTTCTTGATCCTGACTGTGAGAATCAAAGGAGAGCACAAATACAACAACTTCCTCAATATTGATGATGCAATTATCATTTTGGCTGGTTGTTTCAGAGTGCCACAACAATTATAAAATCTTTCTGCTTCACTCTTCGATGTGTCTGTAGATGGGGAAGCCGAACTTTTCGAGCTTCTCATGCCCATCAGCACCAAGCCACCAAGCTCTGTAAGGCTCGCAATTCTGATATGACCTCCAAGGGCGGTTGATTTCTCTACAGGTGAAGTTACGGTTCTTAGCGCAAAGCATAAGGATCTTTGAGGCAGAAGGCCTAATCAAGCTCGCGACCCATCTATCATGGCGCTCAAGTGGCGAGGCTACCCTGGATCGAACCCTGTGCGCCTGACTCTTCTAGCATCACGTGATAAGATTAACCGAACACCCAGTGACGTCTGCTACGATCTTCTGTGGTACTCATGCCATTCATCTATAGCGTTGCCAGATAAAATAATGATAACTTTGGGTACCTTGGGCCCTTTTAACAACAGCCATGATAGCAGCTCTTACTTAACATTGAATTGGTTTCTTTTTGATTCCCTCCTAACAGAATTTTGTCTTTAGAAAGAAAGTTTTACCTTGAGAAAGAAAGTTTTGCCTTGCGAAAGAAAGTTTTGTCTTGGGAAAAAAGTTTTGTCTTGGGGAAGAAAGTTTTGTCTTGAGAAAGTAAGTTTTGTCTTGGGGAAGAAAGTTTTGTCTTGAGAAAGAAAGTTTTGCCTTGACAAAGAAAGTTTTGCCTTGAGAAAGAAAGTTTTGCCTTGAGAAAGAAAATTTTGCCTTGAGAAAGAAAGTTTTGCCCTGAGAAAGAAAGTTTTGCCTTGAGTGTAGAAAGTTTTGCCTTGAGAAAGAAAGTTTTGCCTTGACACTTGTGGGCCACCGTATTACCGTCTAAGTTCCTACCGTTTTCAAATTGTTCCGGCATCGTGTGAACGCTAGCTCAAATTTTGCAGCCGTCACATTTTTCACCGTTTTCAAAATGTGCCGGTATCGTGTGAACGCAGTCTTATAATGTTTTTTTAGATTTGATGCCTATGCTGGTTTTTGATGTTGTTGAAGGAGATTCCGTTTTTGTGACACCAATGACCAAATAAAATATTTATGAAGAATTTGAACGGTAATTTTGTATTACTTTCAGGATCAGTATTTCAAGAAATATAAGGGAGATGTTATACCAGTTGAATCAAATGATGTTTTTTTCTCAACACATGCAGTCCTACTTACATTAATTACAATATTTCAATGCTGCATTTATGAGGTATATTTTCATATTTCATTCTTTTAAGGGGGGTTGCCCTTCATGAGAATCGGTGTTTCAAGGGGCTTTCGTCCTCCAACAGATTTTAATGAAAGTATTTAGCAAGGATGCCGTCTTACACTCAGTGGAAAAGGCTATTCAAAAGTTTAATCTGTCTCAATATTACGAAGGCTACGGGAGGAACATTCTGACTTTTTAGCGAAAAGGTTACTTTCTGAGTTTGTTGAGCCAAATCATTGAGTGACTTGAAGACCATTGTTTTAGGCACATTGCCAATGAGTTCTTCAATGATCTTCCAACCCAACTCTCCAATGAGTGGTCTGCTAAGGGGTATCAAAGGTGTTCTTTGTAACGATTCTGGCAGCTCGATTTGGAAGCTTTTGCAACTGAAAATCATGCTGCTGGAAGCATAACGAAGAGCAGCTGTGATAGAGTTTACATTATCTTATGTATTTGTATAGTCAAACTTTACTGTAATCTAGCATATCATTGACCGAAACTTTATTAACAATGATTACCACCACGACTGCTTGTGGTGAAGACGGCGTCGAAAGAATTTTAAAAAGTCTTCTTTATTCTTTGAGAAATGTAAATCAAATTAGTGGAAATTCCTCAATTTACAGAGAACAGATGATCACGATAAAGATTACACGCAAAGCTGGTACAATAGACACGAATATGTTACGGATTTGCCTCCCGTTTACACGAAAACCAGACACTTTTTGGCAGGCACGATTTAAAAACCAAGTTGAAAACAGTGGAACTTGAAAATGGAGCTTCAACCAGCACAATTTGAAACAGCATAGTGTGAACACTCGAAAACGATGAATACGGAACATGGACCATTTTTCGAAACTTACGAAACGAGGCTGTTCGATTCTTAGTCCGATTCTAGCCTCGTTGTTGGGGAGATTGCACCGGGTTCGTCACCGTCAAATTCTGTACCGTTTTCCAATTGTGGTACTACCGTGTGAAGGCAGTATCAGATGACGGCACTTGCTTTTTCCTTTGTTGTGATGGTAATAACCAAGACACTTTCTGCAATAATACAATATTAGTTTTTGATAGCAAAACTGAAGTTTGTTTGTCTTCTTAGAAAGAATATCATGACTGTGATAACATCGACCGAAAAGGGGGATAGGGTATTACAGGCATAGAGTTAGTGCCATTTCTATGGTTACTACCGGGTGACTCAAAAAAGCAGTAACCCAACGCAATCTGTTATTGAAATATAGGTAAGAGATTGACTGAACGTTGCTCTGTCACGAAGAGACTGCCCTACATTATGAGTATTTTTCACAACTTTTTCGGCACGCTAGGCTTGAAATCTCGAAAACGTCGTCAAAACAGGGGATTGATTTAAAGCCATTTCAGATCTTGAAAGATATTAGAAGTGTGCTTGTTTCACACTGGGAATAGGCAACTAAGTCGAAAGTTTTCAGAGAAAGTTCATAGTCCCTAGGTACCTAAGCATTTGGAATAAATGTTCCTTGTAAAAAGATAGGCATCAAATGTTTTAGCCGAATTTTGCTCGTGGCCTATGGTGGAAACCACAAAACCTCGTTTTCATGGACCAATCACACGGCGAATAAATGAGGAAGACAAACGAGATCCGTGAAGATTTTTCTAAATTTTGCGTACCTTCATAAAATACAACCAGGACGAAAAACTACTTGAAATTGCCCGAATTTTTTGACGAAACCTGCTCTCCATACGTTTTGGGTATACAAGTTTGAATGCCGGTCAATATATATGACGCCGCAAACTCAAGGCCTTTTGTTCGTTTCCAGCATTTCTGGGCTTCCAGTGTTCTTAGTACGCAATGCATTCTTAAAAAGTCTTCGAAAACACATCTGAAACATCACTAATTCCCACAGAGTCAAAACAGTGGGCTTGGGGACCTTTTCTTGCTTCGCAGATGAGCAAATCTTACCGGCTTTCTTTGGTGTCCGAACTATGGCTTTGCTCTATATTGTGCTACATCGTGTCTTTGGCTCAGAAATTTCAAGGGCACCCACCTCTTTTCGTTAGTTTAAGGCATCCTGTAGTTCTGCGTATCTACCAGATTGTTCTTAGTCTCCATTTGACGACCTTCTTCCACAAATAATGCAGTAAATAACATGATAAACATCAATTGCTGTGTTTCTGCACCCAAACATTGATCGATGATCACGAATCACAACATGGGCTGTTCTTTTTGAAAGAGTCTGGTACCCAGGGTAAGTGGAAGGAACTTTAGCCAGAATTTTGAAAACTTTGAGCTCCAAAATAGTGGGTGTGAAACTTTCTAAAGTATAAGATCAACAAACAAAATAAAACTATATGTAAAATATCAGAGCAAGGAAAGAAACATAAGAATGTCTAATGCAGAACAAACGATACAAAAAGATTCATCTTAGGAGATTTACAAACAGTTTTTATCTTCAGGGTCGGGAAATAGTTCTTTCAGAATATTTTTATTGGAAACACAATTTTCAGGCGAAGTGGAGGGTTTTTTGAAAATATTAGCTCATCTTTTCAGTTCTCATCCACCCCCCTCCAAGCCATACTTTATGACAGCTCCTTTTTGGACAGTAAAGGATTTCTTAGTGAAGATTTATTTTTTGCAGAGAGGAGGCCAGCGTATTTCAAAGATTGCAGGATTCCTCGTAACCGGATCATGGATATTTGCAACAGTTGGCTTAATCATTGCTGTTACAAAGACCATCACGTGGCTTACATATTTGTATTACTTCTCGTATATCAAGCTTGCAGTTACTTTGATCAAGTATATACCACAGGTAACTGCTTTGTTTCATTTGTTTGTACACCTTTTTCACTAAAATATAGTGTGTATGATAATGTGAATGACTTAAATTGTCAGTCAGGGCACGCTGAAATTTCAGACTCTCTGAAAATAAAAGTTAGCCTGTGAGGAAGTCTTAGATCCAGAATGCAGTAGTTGGACAGATAGAACTGTTTTACTTTAGACTTATGGCGATGAGTTCCTTGTATCCCTACGGCAAACCTTGCTCAACAGGTACTCATAATGAAACAGTGAAAAAGCTGGCCCTATTTTTTGCCTTCATCAATCGCATTATGATGGAATGACGCCTTCGAATCTCGAATACCGTGGGACTGTAATCAGTTCTTCAATCCAGTCGAAAATTCTATCACATTCTAACCATAGTAATTCACAAATCTCACAATCTGATTGGCACTCTACAAGGAAGCTCAGAGTTTGGGCCTAGCGCCCTCATCAAGTCAAAGAGCACAGGGAAACAAGGGACTTCTTCAAGAGTCATAAGTCTAGTTTGACTTTAGTTGAATAGACCCATTTACGGAGAGAAAAGCATCATGGGTAATAGGGGCATATTTTGATTGTTCGAACGCATGTTTCAAGAAATTATTTCATGCCTCTCACCTCGGCGTACCATCCAATTCTGGCTCTTATTCGCTCAAAATTTCATCAAAGTTCATGGAAACAACACAGCACTTACCTGAAACACAGGACTTTGAAATTTTAATCACCTTTTCTGCATGGACTTTGCTAAATTTATGTGCTTCCTTCACAAACTGCGCCCTTCTTCGTGTTTCATACTCAATCACAAGTCTTTACCGGTAGACCCCGGCTCCTCTTTTCGATTGCCAGAACCATATACAACACTGCATTCGCTTGATTTCCAAAATGAAGGCCCCTCGCATCCTTATTTCAAGTTACAAAAAGTCTCCTTGCCGCATCTTTCTTCGTTCACAAAAAACTACGGTTGTAATATTTCATTTGATGTTTTTGAGATTCTGCAAATTCTCAAAGCGATTCGAACGCACCTGAAACCCTTCTGAAACGGTCTAGAAATATTGAAATATTGTCAAACTTGTCACGGGGTGAGCCAAAGGGTAATCCAAGAAAGGGACAACGGGGGTAAATTTTCTGAAACAGATCTTATATTTATGTCGCCACTATTTTTATAGTATACTTAGTTGCTTAGAGAAGCTGCGTATAAGAAACTCAACAATCAGATCGCCAAGCATTTAGGAAATTTCAGTGACGGAAAACATATTTTAACAAACTATTTATTTTAGAGCTAATTCTTGGCGCGTTTTTTCTTTATTTTCACTCTGTATCGTAACTTTTCAACCGTACTTGAGCAGTGTGCAAACATTGGAAAGGCTTTGAAGTTTGTTTCGAAAGTAGATGTCACAATTGTTTGTGGAGCATTTAGAAAACATTTAAGAATCTTATGAAAACTCAAAATATGACAATTTTAGAAAATTTCAGTGGGATTAAATTCTTAGTTTCCTGTGAGCGAACAGAAAATGTATTCCTGTGAGTGAGACAAGTGGCTAGTTTGTAAACACCCCTAAAGGGCTTCTTCTTCCTAGACTAATGAAAGGTAGAAATTGAACGAGATATACATGAGAACATGGAACATTCTGAAATATTAAAGGAAAAGAATAAAGATTTACTGCAGCAACTACTGAAAATTTTTGAGGGGGACATGGCCCCTATGGACTCCCCTGGATCTCGATCCCCAAAATTCTGCTAAAAAATATGAAAGAGTAAAGCTGATGGGTCATTATTCAAAATTCTAATTTTTCAATCGTCAGATCACATCTTCAATGTAGATCCTAGCATTGACCGCCTTTGATATGTTCTTTTACATTTTTGAGTGACTCCTGCTTATTGTGTACCAGACTCTAGACACGATACTGCTGCATATCTGCTTCAGATGATGGGACTGATGAGGGTATTGCAAGGGTAAATTATGGGAATGCAAGGGAAGCAAGAGCATCTTCTATTTTTGTTGAATGTCATACACGTTTTTATACAAGAAACTTGGATCAAGCCATAGTACTGAAAGTTTCTTAATTGTTCAGGGTGAACATTGGTTGATTTTAGTACTAAATGTTTCTTAATTTGTTTCTTATTTTTTGAATGCATGAATTATTGAGGCCTCCAGGGGTTATGGGGAACAAGGGTACTTGCCATTTTTATTTATGGGAACATAGGAACATCTCGCAATTTCTAGGTATAGGGAACAAGGGATCAAAGGAATGCTTTTCGAGGAAATGGGGAACATTCGGCATTTCTTTTTGGGGAGCATTCAAAAAAATTATTGGGAACAAGGCAGACTTTTTAGAATTTTTAGGGAACACGGGAACACAGACCCCTTGGAAGGCCTCATTATTAAAGGGTCTCAAACACTGCTACAGATATGTTACTGGACATTTAATGCCAGTGTTCTGTTATGCTCAAACAAATACTCGCATTTTTTATAAGAAACTAAGAATTTGAGCCAATACTGAAAGTTTCTGAAAATTATCAGATTTTGAGTACTTTGGGTTTCTTACGAGTTTATTAAAGATTCCATAACAATCTTCATGTTCATGCCCTCATACTCAAGTACATCCCGAGTATTTATGGTACAGGCAACAAGTGAATTAAGCAAAACTATGTCAAGGATTTCCTTCGTAAAAATAAATGGTTGCTTAAGTTATATTTTCCCAGTACTAGAGTTTTCTTAATTTTTTGGCGATCTGAGAGTTGAGTTTCTTATAAGCAGTTCCTTATAAAATACGTGTAAACGGTTGGTTAATATTACTCAGTAATTAAGGCTTAGCGACACTTTCCTTGCATTTTACTTTCAAAAGTTTCTTTCTACTTCTCAGCCATAGTGCCAGAGTTTTTTGAAATTTTCGCTATCTTGGTACCAGTTTCTTATAAACCAGTTTCTTATAGATAAATGTGTATCTTTATGTCGGAGTCGGAGCATGTACAGAAACCCACCTCTCTTTACAATAAACTGATCCGAGCATCTACCACCAAAACTAATTGCTGACAGACGAATGTACAAAGAAAGTGAAGAAGATGAAGTGATGGAAAAAAGCAAAGCGTTCTGAATGTATTTTTCTATTATTGAAATTTCCTAAATGCTCGGCCATCTAAGTTGAGTTTTTGTAAGCAGATTCTCTAAAAAAAACTAAGAATACCATAAAAAAGTGGCGACAGAAATATAAGATCTGTTTCAGAAAATTTACCCCCGTTGTCCCTTTCTTGGATTACCCTTTGGCTCACCCCGTGACAAGTTTGACAATATTTCAATATTTCTAGACCGTTTCAGAAGGGTTTCAGGTGCGTTCGAATCGCTTTGAGAATTTGCAGAATCTCAAAAACATCAAATAAAATATTACAACCGTACTTTTTTGTGAACGATGAAAGATGCGGCAAGGAGACTTTTTGTAACTTGAAATAAGGATGCGAGGGGCCTTCATTTTGGAAATCAAGCGAATGCAGTGTTGTATATGGTTCTGGCAATCGAAAAGAGGAGCCGGGGTCTACCGGTAAAGACTTGTGATTGAGTATGAAACACGAAGAAGGGCGCAGTTTGTGAAGGAAGCACATAAATTTAGCAAAGTCCATGCAGAAAAGGCGATTAAAATTTCAAAGTCCTGTGTTTCAGGTAAGTGCTGTGTTGTTTCCATGAACTTTGATGAAATTTTGAGCGAATAAGAGCCAGAATTGGATGGTACGCCGAGGTGAGAGGCATGAAATAATTTCTTGAAACATGCGTTCGAACAATCAAAATATGCCCCTATTACCCATGATGCTTTTCTCTCCGTAAATGGGTCTATTGTTCTATCAGTTTGAACCAATGCAGTTTGAACCAATGCAGTTTGAATCTATGCTTTCTGTTCAGGCAAAAATCTGATGTTCAGACAATCTGAAATTGAAGCTTGCCTGCAAAGGATCCTGAGTGACGGTGACTCCTTAAGTTGAAGCTTCAGGTCAACAATGTTATGAAAAGTGGCCGGGACCCGATAGCATGGTTGTAGTGTTTGAACAATCGCTACTCTTATTGGGGAGCAGTGATGTCTGATTCTCTCGGCTGGGACCCTGTTGTTCAGCTTTATCATCTATGTAAGCCCTATGAAATGGACTGTAGTATTTATCTGCAAAATCGTTCGCGTATAACATTTTGTAATTGTATAGTCAAGTGTAGTTTAGTTGCATGTTTTTTATGTAATGGCCATTGGGTAGCCATCGTCTCCTATCTCCTGTGGTATGTAAATGTTGTTGTATTTTGGATGCATATTTTTAACATTTTGATTAAAAAAGAAATTAAATTGTCCATTTTATTGCTTACTGTGTTTTATTTTCAGGCCTACATGAATTACAAACGTAAAAGCACAGAGGGTTGGAGCATAGGCAATGTGTTATTAGATTTTACTGGTGGAAGTTTTAGTATGGTTCAGTTGTTTCTACT
Source organism: Aurelia sp. 3 sensu Dawson et al. (2005) (assembly GCA_964020215.1). Lineage (NCBI taxonomy): Eukaryota > Metazoa > Cnidaria > Scyphozoa > Semaeostomeae > Ulmaridae > Aurelia > Aurelia sp. 3 sensu Dawson et al. (2005). The sequence goes on from OZ026586.1 coordinate 17,796,829, forward strand.
TGCTTACAATAATGGTAAGTCCTCGCATCCTTTTGGCATTCAACGAGATTTTCTCCCGTAGCAAATTAATAGAAATCTTCTCGAGTTGACTGTGCTTTTTATCCATGAAACATGGGCCGGAAAACGCAGCTTTATTCCTAACTTTAGTATTAGTAGCACGAAGGGCATCTTAAGGGCCATTTTAGAAAACACAAATCTGTGTAAAATCGTTATTCAGATCATTAAGACAAGTCCAGGTTATAAATATTCAGAGTGATTGGACTAGGCCATGATTTTGTTGGGACGTTTCAAGACAGCTTGTCTCCTCCGCAGCTGAATAGAAGCCACACATTCGAGATTTTATCCATGAAGCTGGTCGATGTGATTGAATTCATTAACGTTTCTGCTACACGCCAAGGAACCGTCAAGTCCCGTTTTTATGAATTTTCTTTCCTGTGCCAGGGTGTCTTAGCCCGTATGTTCAACTGTTGTGGAGGAGCTGTAGCCTTAGTTGTCGCGGCTTTCACACAGCTGCATGGCTCAGGCTCAACTGATAGTTGGAGACCTTGTTTGAGTCAATCTGAAAAGTATTGCCGATTTATGGGACAGGAAAAGGAAACCAAGTTGTTGCTTCAAATACAGCACTTCTATCGTTCTCCACTAGTGGTAAAATCAAATAATGTTTGAAATGTCATATTCAAATTTTGTTTGCACTATGAAAAGGTTTGACAGTGTTCTCTTATAAGTAAGACAAACTGTTAACCCAAATGCAGAAAATAGTTGAATACAACGCTACAACATTTTCTTTGAAGCTTGACTTAATTTTACCATTGCTGGAGAACAATATTAGTGCTTGGTGAAGTCCATTTTGCGCTTCAAATTTCTAACTTTGTTTTTTATCATTTTAGACGAATGGAACTCATTATTTGGTGATCTTACGAAATTTGCTCTTGGCCTCTTTTCCATTCTATTCGACGTTCTGTTTATCACCCAGCACTATGTTTTGTACCGTTCAAGCCGTCGTCAAGGCTACGAGAATATACCGGAGACAGGACCAACAGTTCAAGCAAACGGTACCACAATCGTACCGGACCATACTGCACAGCAACCTCAATCTATTATGCAGCATAGTCCTCCACCGGCTTATAACCCGGACTATCGTGATCGTCATCATGCATTCATTACATAGTATTTTACGAGGTTAGGATTTTGTAAGCGTATTTTTGGAATATTGTAGAGTTGCGATTTTAGAACCGGACCGGACCTTGGACCCAATTGTTAACCGAGACCCGGGTGTTAAGTGGGACCTGGGACCGGTACTTCAGTGGGACGGAAACCCACGACTTAGGTTGGACCTGACTTTTTCTCAAGACTTTGAATTTTTGAAATCTGAAAAAACTATTTTCAAGGATCTTTTCCGTTGAATTAATAACGTTAATCCGATTTTGTGTTAATCATTCTTGGTAGAGGGAAGGGAGGCATAATATTTAAAAGTAAGGACTCTCCGTACACAGAACAATGCGCAATGGGCATTTCACCTCTCTCAAGAGTTATACGACATCAATTATCAAACAAATACCAAAGATTTTCAGTCCGTTGGCAATGAATTTTCAGTGGATATCTCTCATCCATGAACAATTGCATTTTCTTTATTGTTCTGTGCGAGGAGTCCTTTGTGATTTGATTAATGTTTTAGGCCATTTTTCAGTCATTTTGCAACCATGAATTTTTTTGTAAAGTTCAATTCACCTATACATCTAGTGCTCGTGAGACAACGAGAAAAATCACAAAAATTCTTCGATCTTTCGGCTTTTAACTAAAATTTGAATCATTCAAATCTGTGACGTACTCTTGGTGTTTTCAAAAGTGGGAACTTCTTTCTGGCTCACCCTGTAGATTATATTTTTACCCGCTCCGGGGCCAGCTTTTAACCATGTCGATTCCCTTTAAGACATACGTGTACCCATCTAATGTTCATCTCATACAGAATTTGTTACCTCAGATAACATTATTAGCTTAAGGAGATTTGCAGTGTATTATTTTTGATATGATTGTTTCAATAATTTTGTTGCACTTCCTGCTGAATAACCACAGACTTAATTGCGGCTAAGCTTAAAGTACATGCACGGTCTTCCGCAAATTTGATCCAATTTAAAGTTATTCAACACCCTTCGCGTTAGAATTTATACTAGCCTGGGTGCAAACCCAACGGATTTGTTTTCAGAGAGGTAAAACGGTTAGCCGGAGGGGGGGCACTTGAACTTTTACATACGGTAGTCCATCCGCAATTTTATCTGACATTTTACTAACCAACAAGTATCAGCTAAAAATTGTTGCTGGGAACCAAAAATATTGAACAAATATCTTGCAACTGACCACAAAAGCACATATTTCTCTCTAGCAATAATCCAGTTTTGAAGTTTTCTTTCTTGAAAAATTAAACTAGAGCCAAATTATGCATTGGTTAAACCCACAATTATCATAAACCTGCATTTTATAAATCAATAACCCACACAAGTCTCAAAAAAGAATTTTTTCAAATCGGATACCCGAAAGCATTAGATCACGAGGCGCACTTACCTAAAATTGTCGTGTGATCCCGTGTATAGAAAGTTCAAGTGACTCCCTGGCCGAAGCCGGTTAGAAGAGGGATTCGACAGGTTCAATTACCATAAAACTCAAAGCGTACATAACATGTTGAGGGTACTGGTATGTGCCGCCCGTATGGCTGGTTTTTTCGGCCTAAAATTCTCTAAACAAGGGTCCTTTTCGACAGATTTTCCTTAAACATGGATGGGTTTGGCCGAAATTCGTAAAAATCATTAAAATGGGTAGTTTCCCACGGAAATTGTCATAAAAGTGGGTATGCACACAAGTTGTGGTAGTTAGAAGAGGGTAGCCCTCTGAAAACCGGGCGGTAGACCCCCGTCCATCCACAAGTCATGGACTCCCCAGGCCGTAAAAACCCTGTCAAGCCCCCTGCGGCATATTTAATTTCTGGGACTTCAGGAGTGGAGGGAGGCTTGAAAGGGAGGGAAATTGGTGTTTTTAGCATGCGAGCTGTCAGTACAGTGATAGATTGCTGCGACAGAAAAATAAATTCGGAAAAAATAGGCCGGTTTTTGTGCATGAAGATTGTTAATTCTGGTTTGAGCGATTAGGGAGGTAATGGTTTTAAAAAGCTATTGTCACCCAGGGTACTTTGCGGGACGCAGCAATTTCAAGCCGTCTGAAGATCAAACTTGGCCTAAGTGGACAATGGATCCACACCAATCTCGTTCCCAGAGTGAGTTCGTTGCTCTACCCATGGCTCTTCCTCTACTCTGGGATACAAGAGACCGTTCGGCAGTCTCATTGGCTGTTCGCCATTTTGCGCGGTAACTCCGTTTTGCGCAGGGAAAACGGCCTCGGCATGTCAAAATTCAATGGAAAACCACATTCTTTACCCATTTCGACCATAATTTGCTACCTATCTCCAAAAGTCGGAGAATAACGAATCATTTTTTTCGAATCTGCGGTGAAAGTTTCTCGAATCTGCCACTTAGGCCCATTTTCGCTCCAAACAGACCGTGCTTATTTTCACATTACACTTGCTAACCCCAGATTATTGTTCGAATACCTTTAAAAAGATTCAAATAAGGTCCTCAGAGTGTTTGTTTTAATTTAGTATCTCGATTTATCTATTGCAGAATGAGCGTTAGAGCAACGGGCATTTTCCGTCGTTTGGCGTTGCCTAGCAGACTGCAAATCCATAATGGCTGCAAATCTGCCCATTTCTGAGCAGATTTGATAGAAGTGTACCACGGTGTTCGTTCATTCGGCTTTGTGATCAGCGTATGACGTAAGAACACCGTGGGAACGAGGTTGGATCCACCCTGCAGTGGCAGTGGCACTGTGGCAGTGGTTGAAGTCATAGAAAAGTTTGATCTTATCTTATCAGTTCAATTACTGCAATGTGGTTCCATATTTTCTGCCCAGGCCAAGGGTGTTAGGACACGGATGTTTTGATTGATTATTTGTTTACCTTGTTTTGATCCCTGTGTCTTGTTTTGTTGTCTTGTTTTCTGTTCTGTTTCGTTTTCAATAGGCCCAACGGGAATAGGCCCAACCGCTCTCAAGTTGTTCGAATAGAGCTCCCTTGTATTTCTGTGTCTTAGTGCGCCTTCGCACAAGATAGGTTGTATCTTGTGCGAAGGCGCACTAAGACACAGAAATACAAGGGAGCTCTATTCGAATAACTTGAGAGCGGTTGGGTCTATCCACGCTCAGTTGAAAACGAAACAGAACAGAAAACAAGACAACAAAACAAGACACAGGGATCAAAACAAGGTAAACAAATAATCAATCAAAACATCCGTGTCCTAACACCCTTGCCCAGGCCAATTTTGATTTTTCAGACAGTCTGAAATTGCAACCTGCCCGCAAAGGACCATGGGTGACAATGGCTCGTTTTGGCTGTAGTAACGGGACGAAAATCCAAAGTCTAGTTTAGATATATTAATTGTTTTAATGTATGTTTCATCAAGATTTTTCTATTCGTGTTTTGTTGGATATAACTTTGGTTGTTGTTGGTGACGAATTAAATTTCACCATTCACTCTTTCATTTCTTAGTTACAGAGAAATGAAAACAATTTCTTTTTCTATCAAAATCCAAGAAAAACTAAGAGAATACAAAAGTGCGATTCAAATTTGCCGATCATAGCGGAAAGAGATGCAAGGTCATCAGGTCTCCACTCAGAATGTTCTTCTTGACATTCTTCGTTTGGAACATTGTGCAAAGTCTCAAAACAGACGGGAACATTTGTCGCGCAGCTAATTGGCTCCAAAACCAAGGGATCATATTTTTGCGCAGCTGTTTTCTGCTCTGAGACTTCTGGTGGGGGTGGGGGGTACGAAATGACACCTGTTCCGACAATAATGGGATCCCATTGTTTTAAGAGCGAATCAGCTCTATGATTGAGTTTATGCCTCATTTAGATAAAGGATTCAAAATTTTACAAATCAATCGGATGGTTTTCGGGGTATGATATTCAAAATAGGTGATACAATTTCGCTCACATAGCATTTTGCAACATGAGGGAGTCTGCGTAATTTCCAGAACCTTTATCTTGAAATGTTGCCTTTTGCATAACTTGATTTATTCTCGTCTATGCCCAAAACTTTTCGCGCATAAGTGACGAAATATGTACAATAGAGAGTAGCTACGGCAAGGGTAAATTTTAATTCTGTAAAACAGAGGATACAGTTCTGTTGAAGACAGAGCTATTTGACAGCCTTAAGATTAGATTTCACACCTTCAATGCAGCACTGAGAAGTGTGAAATCTGTTCTTCGGAAAGTCAAATCGGTCTGTCTTTTTGGAAAGCTAGATCTTTTGTTTCACAACACGTGCCCTTGCTAGTAGCTACTTCTGTTCTGTATCTATTTGTGGCCTAACTTAACAGAAGTTATTCCTTTTTCTAAGTCTCGTGGTCGTTCTAAAGCATCTTCCTTTGGGCGACCATCAGCTGTGAACCAAGAGTCCAGCCATGCATTGCATTTTGACATGGCACTCGTTTCCAGTGTCGTGCTTGGATTAAATTCTCCTTTGTTCTGAGACCGTTGTCCCACTTTATGCAATGAAGAATCTTCACTGTTTTTGATAATGCTGCATTGTTGAATACGTTGCTTCGGTTGCATTCTTCGTCGTGTTTGATATCGACCTGTCGCAAAACAACCCCGATAATCGTTAGTATCGCCTTTTGTCACGTCGAACGTTTTTTTAATCGAAGGCACAGAAATGTCAAGGTCCCTTTCTTTTTTCAATTCATGTCCATGATTTTGGTTGTTGTTGGCTAGATATGCCCCCTTTGTCTGCGATGTGCTACCCAGTGTTTGAGAGGCGTCGCAAAATCCCGAATCAGCGCGAGTCTTTGGTCGCAAAATTGTCGTCTTTTTACCGAATCCCGAATGCAACGGTTGCAACGGGTTTCGTGTTGTATTATTATTATCATCGGTTATCAAAGGGAAGTTTATACCATATGAAAGTTTGCTGTCATCGTTTACATTCTTTTTTGATAGTTCTGGTGTTTTTATTAAATACGGTGACTTCGATCCTTGGACGCTATTTTTAGCTCCAATGCTCATAGCGTCGTGCTCAATTTTCGGCAATTTTAATGATATCTTCTGTGTTTCTCGCGGCATGTCAGCAAGCCCTGTAGCCATTAGTGAGCACCACTGGATTTTGTACACTTTTTTATTGAGTTTAATCGGGAAATAACTTGCCTTCTGCTTGCTAAATATCTTATCAAGTTCATTCCAAATTTTGATTAGCAGTACTCCACTTGCAATCAATAATGGATGGAGCCTCCAAGGAACCTACAGTACAAACTGTTTTTCATTTAACTAAATTTTGCGAATCAGAAAAGAGACTTTCTAAATATGGTTGTTTTAAATCTTCCAGCAGTATTATGCAGTCAAGGAGTTAGTGACATCCAAACAGGCATCTCTTTACATAATAAATGCTGTCTTCACAAGTTTTGCAGACTTTAGTGAAAGGTCATCTAAACAATGAAACCAAAATGCTTATCTCCAAGATAGTTGGAAATAATGCCTCACAGCAATTTAACCTCTGTAGTCTCGTGTTGTTTTTATCTTTGTTGTTTACCCTGAATCCTGACGATCATTTTGTTTCACAGTACAAATTTGTTCACTTCTCAGCTGACTTCCTAGCATTAAATCTTCTCTCAGGCGTCCGAAATACTGATTTCGATATGGAATGAGTTCTGAAAAATAGACTGATTCAAGCATTCATCGATAGCAAACGGCAATAATTTTGATACATCTTTCTTTCCCCGACTGATGAAAGGTTTCTGATATGCTGAAAGGTAACTTTTTAGAGTGACGATAATTCTTCACAGTTTCAGCAAAATCGCAACCAACGAAATATATGCCGGGCTGTGTTTGTGATGATCGGCTAAACCTGGAAACCAATGGTTGCACTTAGTGTTTTCTTTACAAAGTCTCAAGGGTCATATTACTTAATTCGTATGGTTGAAGGAATAATGCTTGTACATCAAATTTGCTATCCCTCAAGAAAGAACATCAAAATCTTTCGTAACCATCAAGAAATCTAATGACCGGCGTGGGCTAATTAGCTTGCAGGAAACAACTTACTTGCGTCATTAAGAAACCAAATGTTCTGCTACTATCATGTGTGAATTACCCGTTACTTAATGATCGATTCCCATGAAACATGCACAAAACAAAATGCTTTTGTCCTTGTTTTATTGTGTTATAAACCTCATATGGATGCTGGATTTGCTTGCAGTGTGATGCCGGCGCGGATGCCGGTATCAATTCAGCGTGCTTGCAGACTCTTGTTCTTGGATAGGATTGCTTACGGAGTCTGCAAGTTGATTTTGCCTCCAAGTCAATTTCTTTTTTTGATGCTCCAGTTCGGTTGAAAAGCATTTAGGAGCTTAATTATTGAAAATATATTGGCAACTGCATGCAACGTACCTATTGTGAAGGAAATGACAGCCCATTCATTTTGTTTGGCCTTGTGCCCTCGCTTGACGTTGTTACTTCCTTCTCGTACCCAGACTTCTGGCAGTGCCGCTGTAACTGGCAGTCTGAGTTTAAAGCACGTAGGGTGCAGACAGAAAAGTGATCATTCGGCACTAAGGTCGAAGAGTTTTGGTAACAGCTAAAGTTCGCATAAAGGCGTTCAACTTAAGTTCACTGCCTCTTATTTTTACTACATATTAGCTTATAGTTTATAGTCGTTACTGTTCAGTTGCTGTTTGAGATATATAAAGAGAAAACGTCAAACTGTGGTATTTACTTCGTCTCATCGGCTCGACCCAACCAACACAACATATGGCGCCCAACGTGGGGCAGAGCAATTGATTTGAAGTATTTTGCAGGATGACCAGTGACGACGAAAGTCAAGAAACTCGAAGAGGAGAAGACAGTGGAACAAGACTTAAATATGTGCGAAGAGGAACACGGTCAAGCATCACAAAATTCGAAAATCAAGCGGAACACATTTTGATCAGTACAGATCCTTCAAAAGTAGAGGAGAATGTGTTGATAAAAATTGCGACGATCAAAACTACGCTGGAGGGAAAGTTGAGAATATTGGAAGAAATAGACGAGAAGCTGTTGTTGAAATGTGAAGTTACAGAAATTGAGAAAATTATAGACGAATCGACAGATATCGCAGCTCGTGTGACAGAAATTGTGAACAAAATTGAAAGCTTTATTAAGAAAGCAGAGAAGGCAAAATTACCCGACGGAGCAGCAGATTTAGCCAATGCATTTACAACTAGTTCGCCAATAAGAACCCCACAAGGTGCAGGGGTAGGAATTCAAAATGTTTCAACAGCCAGTACAAGCCAAAATAGTGGAGTTAGGCTTCCGAAAATAACCTTGCCAAGATTTAATGGTGACATCACTCGTTTCTATTCGTTTTGGCAAAGCTTCGAGAGTTCGATCGACAAAAATGAGAGTCTGGCACCAGTGGACAAGTTCAACTATTTAGTGAACATCTTGGAAGGAGAAGCTTTCAGAGCAATTCAAGGATTAGAGATCATCGAAGAAAATTATGAGCATGCCAAGGAGACCTTGCACGAAAGGTTCGGTCACAAGCAAAAAATTGTGCAAGTGCACATGGAGAGTTTGCTCAATTTGCAGTATAGTCCAAATGACACTGTCGCCCAGCTGAGACAAATTTTCGATAATATCAACATTCACATTCGTGGTCTCGAATCCTTGGGAGTAAAACAGGAAAATTATGGAAGCTTACTTATTCTTGTTGTAATGAAACGTATGCCAAAGGATGTCGCGTTACAAGTATCCAGAGAGACAAAATCGGACATATGGGAAATGAAGCACATTTTAGACATTATACGAAAGGAGATAGAAGCGAGGGAAACTTGTTCGTTTGTTGGAGAAACTGAGAAAAAGGTAACAAGTCATCGTCCAAAACAAGTCCCTGGTACGGTTTCATCCTTTCATGTGAAGGAGCAATCGAGCGGGAATAGGCAATGCTATTTTTGTGAGGGAGAACATTTATCGTATCAATGCGATAAAGTCGTGGATCCAAACAAGCGAAAGGAGATTTTATCGAAGCAGAAACGTTGTTTTGTTTGCTTGAAAAGGGGACATCGAGCCAATTCCTGTAATAGCAACCGAAGATGCCGAAAATGCAACAACAAACATCATCAGTCTATTTGTTTAAAGAAACCAGAATCTACATGTGAGAAAGACGAGGCAGCGAAAAGTGCTAATGGAAGCGAAACTGTAACGGCAACAGCTAAAGTAGGCTCACAAAAACAGACAGTGTTGTTACAGACAGCCAGAGCAAAAGTTTTTGGTAAAAAACAAGAGAACAAGATTATGGCAAGAATATTGTTGGACAATGGCAGTCAAAGAACATACATCACGGATGAATTGAAGAACAAATTGAAGTTAACTGAAGAAAACACACAAGAAATAAACTTGAACACATTCGGATCTGAGCGGTTTAAGAAGAAGAAATGTAGCCAAGTCAAATTTAACATAGAATTAGGCGACAGAGCTTTAAGCATAACTGCCCTAACACATCCCGTAATTTGCTCTCCTCTTGCAACCCCAGTAGAGTACAAGCAATACGCACATTTACAAGGCCTAAATTTTGCGGATAGCCTAGATTCAGGTAGTGACGCGATAGATATCTTGCTAGGCGCAGACTATTTTTATGAAGTAGTTACAGGCGAGATAAGAAGGGGGAGCGCAGGCCCTGTCGCAATAAGTAGCAAGCTTGGGTGGTTAATTTCTGGCCCCGTGGATTTGGCTTCAAATGATTCGAATACAAATTCTAATTTTGTTTCTTGTTGCGTTGTAGATCAAAATTTGGTGAACGAAAACACGAACAGTGAGAACGAGCCTGCTGTCAGAGAACAAAGAGCAGTTGACAATGAGAATGAGCTTATTGAAACCTTGAAACAATTTTGGAAGACAGAGAGCACAGGGATTGAGTCAAGCGATAATCAGAATGCAGAAAACGCGAAGAAAGAATTTGACATCGCATTCAATGGCAAGAATTATGAGGTAAGCCTTCCTTGGAAGGATGACATTTCAGATCCTTTGCCTTCTGATTATGACTTGTGTCATTCACGATTGAAATCGGTACTTTTTCGCTTACAAAAGGATCCACAATTACGCCAAGAATATGATGCTATCATTCAAGAGCAATTGAAAAGCGGTATCATAGAAAAGGTTCCCGAAGGTACAGAAAACAAGGTAGACGTCAAATTTATTCCACATCATTGTGTTATTCGTAGAGATCATGACACAACAAAGGTTCGTATTGTTTTTGACGGTAGTGCCAGAAGTAGTAATGATGTGTTAACGCTTAACGACCGTCTTGAAGTTGGGCCAAATTACATGCCGCATTTGTTCGATACGTTATTAAGATTCCGGAGTCACACAATAGCGTTAACAGCAGATATCGAAAAGGCATTTCATCAAATTGAAATTAAGGAGGCCGACAGAGATTTTCTCAGGTTTTTATGGTACGATGACGTAAGTAGTGACTCTCCTTCTATTGTTCAGCTTCGCATGAAACGTCTTCCGTTTGGCTTGACCCCAAGTCCAGCCATTTTAGGGGAGACAATAAGGAAACACGTAAGTAAATTCAATGACAGCCACCCGCAAGCGGTAAGTATGCTTAAACATCTTTACGCAGATGATTTCTCAGGCGGTACGAATGACTCTGAGGAGGCGTTGAAAGTTTACAAGGATGCCAAGGAAATCTTGGACAAAGGTGGGTTTAACCTTAGGAAATGGAATTCGAACGACAAAGAGGTATTGAGTAAAATTAGGTCGTCGGAAGCTGAAAAAGGTCATTTGAAACAAAACGAAGGTAAGACAAAGGTTTCCGAAGAAGATCAATCGTATGTCAATTCGGCTTTAGGCCCTCCGTGTAGTGACGATAAGGCGAAAATCTTAGGTGTGAACTGGGACAGTGATTCAGACAGAATCTATTTTGACGTGCAGCACGTAATCGACTTTGCAAATTCGTTACCTCCGACAAAGCGTTCCTTACTGAAAATAGCTGCTAAGATCTTTGACCCCCTAGGATGTCTTAGTTTATTCACGATCAATTTAAAGGTAATGTTTCAGCAGTTTTGTTTGGACAAAAGGGGCTGGGACGAGGAACTGTCTGGTGATGAACGTCGTAAGTATGAAGTGTTCATATCAGAATTGGCAAAATTGCAGAATGTATCCATTCCCAGGTGCTATTTTCTGAAAGGTAAGAAGGTGGAGAATGTACAAATACACGGATTTTCAGACGCCAGTGAGAGTGCCTACGCAGGGGTTGTGTATCTGCGTATTGAGTATGAGACGGGGGAGGTACAGGTAAGATTTGTGACGTCGAAAGCCAAGGTTTCGCCGATTAAGAAACAAACAATTCCTCGGTTGGAGTTAATGGGTGCTGTGTTGTTATCAAATTTAGTGGACACCGTAAAGAAAACTCTGCAGGAAGAGTTAGGCCAAGGTTCTATTGAGACACATTTTTGGGTAGATTCGGTAGCAACTTTGTGTTGGGTGAAGAATAATAAACCGTTGAAGCAGTTCGTTAGACACAGAGTACAAAAGATTTTAGAATTATCGAACCGTGAGGAGTGGCACTTTTGCCCAGGCTCCTTGAATCCCGCCGATTTACCTTCAAGGGGTATTTATGGTAAAAATATTGGTGCAAATAAGGTGTGGTGGGAAGGCCCGCATTTTCTTGTATTGCCCGTTTCGGAATGGCCTAAATTGGAAACAAACCAAGAGACTGACCCAGCTGTTGCTGCGGAGGAGAAAGTAAGTATTGAGCCAATCCATGTACTCGTCGGTAAGCAAGGTCCAGTTGAAAAGACAACACCTGTGGTAAGTACCGAGAGGTTTAGCACCAAGACCAGGTTGTTGCGAACATATGCATGGATTCTTCGATTTGTGTCAAATTTGAAAGCCGTCGTAAATGAACAGGAACCAAAGCTAGGCCCACTGGAAGGGACAGAATTGCGCTGTGCAGAGAATCATGTGATTCGAGCAGTGCAAGCCGAATGTTTTTCGAAAGAAATCGAATTTATTGCAAGTAAATCGAAGGTAGGTTCCAGACCCCCAACTTATGTCTCACAGTTTAACCTGTTTTTAGATGATGACGATATTTTGCGTTGCAGGACTCGCATTAACAATGCTTCTATTTCAGATGCAAGCAAACGACCAATTTTGATGCCTAGAGACCATCATTACTCCAATTTGATTATTCGCGAAAGTCATGAATCGGTGTTTCATAATGGGTTGAGAGAAACACTTAATCACGTGAGAACACAATACTGGATATTGAGAGGAAGGGAAGCGGTGAAAAAGGTTATTAGGCCATGTGTTATCTGCAAAAGAGCCGAAGGTTTGCCATTTGCAGGCTGTGTTTTGCCTGATTTGCCTCGTTTTCGTGTAGATGATAATGCACCCTTTTCTCACACTGGTCAGGACTTCGCAGGGCCATTACTGGTCACAAGTAAGAATGGGGAATTAATGAAATGCTACGTATGCTTATACACGTGCCTCTCAACAAGAGCTATTCATTTAGAACTGGTCGAAGGCTTAGATGTGGAATCGTTTATTCGTTCGTTTAGAAGGTTTTGTGCCCGTAGAGGATTGCCCGCAACGTTACTAAGTGACAACGCAAAGAATTTCAAATCAGCGTCAAAGGAAATAAGGAAGTTGGTTCGCTCACCCAAAATATTCGAGTATTTAGCCAATAGAAAGGTAAATTGGCAGTTCATTGTTGCCTTAAGTCCGTGGATGGGTGGAGCATGGGAACGCCTTATTCGTAGTGTAAAGCGTTGTTTGGTCAAAACGATCGGACGAGCATCACTTAGTTATTTTGAACTAACTACAATTCTTACCGAAGTAGAAGGTGTGATAAATTGTAGACCATTAACGTATTTATACGGAGATGAAGACGGTGTAGAATATGCCCTTACACCATCACACTTGATATACGGTCGAAATGTCTCCGAAATGAACGAAAAATACGATGAAGTGGTAAGTACTTATGAGTCTTTATCAGCAAGAGCTAAGTACCATCACAGGCTTTTGAGTCAGTTTACTAAACAGTGGAAAAATGAGTATCTGCTAGGACTTATGGAGTCATACAAATCGAACGCAGATGGTAAGAAACCTGTTGTTAGTGTTGGTGATATTGTTATTTTGAAGGATGTTCAAACGAAGCGATCTTTTTGGAAAATTTGTAAAATCATTCAGCTCATTTCAGGTACTGATGGCAACATAAGAGCAGCAAAGATACAGTTCGTTGCAGACAAGAGTGAAAGGATTTTGACCAGACCTCTGAAACTTTTGGTACCGTTGGAAGTATCGCCAGTCTCGCAACAAGCAGCAGCAGCGCCCGTCGCAAACGCAGCGCATAAAGAACATGTCGCAAGCCAAGCAAGCGTACATGCAGCCACGCCTGCAGCCAACCCAGCAGCTTTAAGTAGCGCCCCCGCAACCGATCGGCCTAAGCGCAATGCAGCTGTGATCGGAGAATTACGCAGAAAGGGCATGAATAGCAATTGAGTAGATAATTGTTTGTATCGCTCAGAGGACATTTTGCATACTTTTTGGAACAATATGGTAGACATTAAATTGTAGTTGAGTAGTATATTGATCATTTTGTAGTTGAGTTGATTTTGTAATGTATCAACTCGGGGGAGTGTATTGTGAAGGAAATGACAGCCCATTCATTTTGTTTGGCCTTGTGCCCTCGCTTGACGTTGTTACTTCCTTCTCGTACCCAGACTTCTGGCAGTGCCGCTGTAACTGGCAGTCTGAGTTTAAAGCACGTAGGGTGCAGACAGAAAAGTGATCATTCGGCACTAAGGTCGAAGAGTTTTGGTAACAGCTAAAGTTCGCATAAAGGCGTTCAACTTAAGTTCACTGCCTCTTATTTTTACTACATATTAGCTTATAGTTTATAGTCGTTACTGTTCAGTTGCTGTTTGAGATATATAAAGAGAAAACGTCAAACTGTGGTATTTACTTCGTCTCATCGGCTCGACCCAACCAACACAACAGTACCGTATTTCCCTTGAAAAAAGTGTGCATCCTTGTGGGACTACATATAATTCATGTAGCATCTCCAGGATGTGCCTGCCAACAGGGTCCCATTTTCAGCTGAAAATTCCGGGATAGAATTAAATACCTTTCATGTCTTTACTACCGCACAGGTACGCCAGTTGAAGCTAAGTTTTCCAGGACAGATAAGTTTGACAGGAAAAAATTAAAATAACTTACAAAAGAGACTGGTATATATCAACATAGATACTGTATCATGTTTTCAAATGTTTATTCCAGGACAGGATCATAGATTTTTTTCCTGTCAGCCACATCTGTGTTGTTTTCCAGACCCCGGAGGTGTCCACATCCTTTGTGCTATTTTGCTTCTCGGTTTGCTGTTAAAATTTCAACTGAGTCCCAGTAGCGTAGCCAGGGGAGGCAAAGGGGGGCGGCCCCCCCAATCATCGCCAAAGATGAGTTTTGTGATTCTTCCAAATCCGTTGAGAAACTGAAGGGGGGGGGGTTAGCTGCGTTTTTCTCCAACACTTGTGGCAGTGTGGTTTGTCAATGTTATAAAAGAAACAGGAATGAAATTCTTGAGCTAATAAATGACATCTTGGCACTATGTAGCCAACAAAAGTATCAAAAATTATTCTGATCGCTTCACTCGCACTTCCATACGTGCGTCACTGTATCATCTTTGTACCACCTGGCCTGCCATCATGTCCCCCGCAAGGCAAACAGCTTCATTAGTTTCTTTGAATCCGACTTGGGCACCTCTTTAATTTATTATCGGAACATAAAATCAAGTTAATCACATCTCTCGAATGTTTCTCGCTTCGCTTGCACTTCAATCAAGACTTATCAAGACTTCCTTCCATGTGTACTTATGCAGCCACTTGTATCCTTGAACGATTTCTGCATTTTCCTATGTATCAAGCATTACAAGAATTTATGAAACCAACTTAAACCTTAACGTTAATTGACAGTGCATCTCTTCTATAGTTATGTGACATTTCAACCATCCAGTGAAATTCAGTATGTGCTTCTAAAAAATGTTCGGCTTGCCTCACTCGAATTCTCTGCATGTTCCGTATACACCATAATCTTCCTTGCTCCTTTTAGAACCTTTTAGAGCTTTTATTTCAAAACAATTCAAAGTTAGAATTTGTGAACGGTGCCATAAAAATATTTCTAATCGATCTGCCAAGCGTGACATGAATATTCTCCTACTGAAAGAAAAAAGAAAAGCTTTCGTCGCTTCCATTTTAAAAACGGCATAGAAAATTTTCTCTGCTATTTAAATTCGGGTGCATTCTTGTTTTTTCAGTGGCGTACTTAAAGGCGCAGGATCACATAGCCGTAAACAAACCTATTATCTCTATGATCTATATTGTTCCCCACACGTGGCCATTGTGTTCCGCTCAGATTTTGGTGGATTGGGTGAATCCACAATAAAGTTACTTCTAAAAATCCACCAATATCTCTGCAATCCTACAACGTACGAGTGTTTGGTTTACTTCTCTAGAAAATTCAAGAGCCCATCTTCAAAATAACACCTATATTTTGAGAAACGTAGTGGAAAATCTTTGTGATATGGACTATCAAAAATCCTGAAAAATCATCGTTTCGAAAGAAGTTTGTTTACACTACGTGACCTTACCCCTTTAAGAAGGAATGCGGCGTCGCAAGAAATTCTTGAACAATGTTGGCGGAGGCATCCTAAGCCAAAGTAGAATGCATGTCATCAAAAATTTTCCTGGTGACTTGACCCTGGACCCATCCATTTCAACCCCCTGTGACTCTTAGCCTGTACATGCCTGCCGTTGGCTGTAAGGGATCCTTATTTGCTGCCACTTTGGAAAAATCTCATCAAATGATATGATTTGAAGAATCTGTACGCTGAAGAAGAATTTCTTTTGCAAAAGTTTCTTGCAAAAGATGCTGTAGACTGACAAGACAATGATAAAGTAGTGAAAAGAGACAGTTCCTCGAATATCAAGATCGAACGACTAGCACCAGATCATTTTGCAGCATAGCTGAGAAGATCCATTTCGTATTTCGTACTTGATATGTTGGCCCGCTTGTAACTGCATAAGAATTATTTTGCTTTCTTAATAACTTGCTATAACTAGCTGTTAACCAAGTTAAGGAAGTGCTGCTCAAAGCTCATACAATATGCAGATTTTTCAAATAGAAACTGTTGGAGCAGAAATTTTGGAACATGTGCTTTGTTGTGAAAAATTCCAGCTTTTTGATGTAAAGATAATCGAAAAAACACAAGAACTGTTTGTTATCTTCATTTGATGTTGCGAAATGCACAGTTGTTGGCAGCTGCTCAACTGACAAATTTGGGGCATCAGGAATAAATCCTCTGTGTAATGCATCCAAGAACTGGGAATCGCCAAAGTGCAGAATTTCATCAAGTGCCTCAGGCTGCCAATTTGAAACTGCCATTTCATGCTGGTTGTAAGCTAGTGAGGTTAGTGCCATAAAAGCACACTGTCTTCCACGTGATTCTTCACTGAAAGATGTATCCCCTTGGTGTACATTTCCTCTTGCAATTAATGTTGGCAACTCCAAAACGGAATTTTCAGAGGAGCTGTTATCTGCTGTAGTAGCTGTTGGACCAGGGTTCAATTCAATTCATTCAGCTTTCATTTTTCATTTAGTTTTCAATTGAATCATTAATCCATCCTAAATACAATTCTAAACAAATTACGATACAATTAAATACATTACAAAATTAACTAAACAAAACTACAGTACTACAAACTAAAAATAAAAAAGAAAAGATTACATTACATGATTGTATTTAGGATAGATTAACTTAGGAGGAGCTCTCCAAATAGATTAAATAATCGAGGGAGAGCCCCCCTCCATAAAAACAAAGAAACTAAACTAGTGACTTGTAAATTACAACCATGCGGCCGGGTAGCTGAATCATAGTATCGTTGGATATAAAATGATTTCGAATCAGGAATAATTGCCCCCCCCCCCAAAAAAACGTGTAGACTTGCCCCAAGTCTTTCAGATCGACTCATTACAGATGAGGAAATAAACTGGGGCAAGTCTTCCAAAGTGCTGTTCAACTGCAGGGGGCTCTTTCAACAGGATTGCTTCTGCGAAGGATTTGAAATAATTGAACGAACATTCAAAAGAAACATAGAATTCGCCTTTGGTACTTTGACCTTGCAACCTTGCAACCATGGAAATGAATTACATTGTTATTCAAATTTGTTTTCATTGACTTGTGCTGAAAGGAAGGAATGCGTAAGCGGAAGTTGATTTTAGGATACACCTCGAAGCAAGTTTGCGGAGTGTTTGTGCTTAGAAATTCGAAGGTGGACTTCTTGAGCTTGTTACCATGTTCTACAGAGAGAATGTTGCTGTTCTTTGACGTAACAAACTCTTTTGGTGGAGAGTTTGCCCAGTGTTTGCTTCTTATGTTGAACCCATGTGGAATTTAGCTTTGATCCCAAGGAACTGAAGCTTAAAAGTTAGTTGTTTTGGCCAGGCGGAAAACACGGAGATGTCGGAGATGTCGGAGAAAATCTCGGAGATGTCGGAGAAAATCTCGGAGAAAATCTCGGAGATGTCGGAGACGTTGGAGAAAATCTCGGAGATGTTGGAGACGTCGGAGAAAATCTCGGAGATGTCGTAGAAAATTTAGGCCTAAAATTGGAGTGATGCCTCCTGGATTGCAAGGAAGAACTATCATTTGTTTTGTTAGCGAGAAACAAATTGTATGCTGTTTTCTGTCTTGTTTGTAAGGATCATAACGAAATCTACAAAGGCTGTCCTTTTTGGCTTCTCCTCTGATGAAGACGATGAAGAGATGGGGTTTGTTACTAGGGACGTGTTGGGAATGGGCGCTTGCAATAAAATGCCTACAGCGCGAATGCACATCACAATTCTTGAAACGAAGGCCGAACTCTTTGATGTCTTTAGGAAACATCTTGGAATTGAAGGGAGGGACAAACATGACAGTTTAGAACCAATATAGTACCTTTCTTCTCCGTGAGGGGTACATGATCATTGTTAATTTCTTGTAAATAGGTTTTTAATAGTATGGTTTACATTGTAATTAGATTAGGGTAGGTTTCTTTGATATTCTTGTAATAATAATAAAGTTTTTAATGGAGGGCCCCTTGAAAAACGGCTTTTGCCGAAGGGCAACCCTCCTTAAATAAATGAAATGACTTGCGGATGGACGGGGGTCTGCCGCCCGGTTTTCAGAAAGGTACCCTCTTCTTATTAGCGACAGTTGCCATAATACCCACTTTTATGATGCATTTTGGAGGAAAACTCCCCATTTTTGACAATGTTTTGCCAATTTCTAGAAAACCCATCTAGTTTTAAGGAAAATCTGCCGAAAAAGGGACCCCTGTTTAGAGAATTTTCGAGCCACAAACCCACCCATACGGGCGGCACACACCCGTACCCTCAATGTTACCCCCCGGGCTTTTGTCCCAGACTTACAGGTAGGAGCAAATCTTTGAATCAGCACGAAAGGTTGGGTGCAAAATTCTATGATCTATTTCTTTCAGCTTGAATTTCTTTCATTTCTCATCAACCAGCTGAGCAATTACAACGGTTTCTTTAGGTTTTTTGAAAAATTCTCTGAAAATATTGAACATCTCAGATAGAATTACGAGAAGTTATGACATCTCCGAGATTTCCTCCGAGATTTTCTCCGACATCTCCGAGATTTTCTCTGACATCTCCGAGATTTTCTCCGAGATTTTCTCCGACATCTCCGAGATTTTCTCCGAGATTTTCTCCGACATCTCCGACATCTCCGAGATTTTCTCTGACATCTCCGACATCTCCGACATCTCCGACGTCTCCGACAACTCCGTGTTTTCCGCCTGGCCAGTTGTTTTGGTTTCTGATGTTATCCACTGGTGTCGAGCACAGCTTCGTATCACTGTAAGTTTTGGATCTTTCTTTTTGTTTACTAAGTCATGTTAGCCTACCTACCTCTCTCTTCCAAAATCGAGGGCGTAGGCCATAGGCGTTCTCACTGATGCTCCTCATGCTCTGATCAAAGCAAAGCACGTACGATGGCACAAAATCTGTTATTCTTGTTTGATCCCTCATTTGCATATAGTCCAACCAACCAAACACAGGCCCGTCGGAAGCGGGGGGGCTGGGGGGGCTTCAGCCCCCCCAATAATTTGCTGAAGTTTGTTGATTTTGAAACTGAAAAGGGCTGTAAGAGCCAAAGGTCGCAGGAATAAATATTCAAACTCGTACATATTCGAGGAAGCTTCGAGAATCTATCAAAATGGAATATCTTTTGATGTCATAGATGTCAAGGATTTCAAAATTTTCAGGGAAAGACTTTCATTAGTCGTGATCTTTGCTTCCGCCAGTGGCACATTTTCCAAAAATGGGGCGTTTTCCAGCGATCTAAAGGGCGTGGTCATGAAAAATTTTCCCGGGGGCAAGCCCCCGGACCCCCATTTTTACTCGCTTCGCTCGCACCTCATTTCAGCCCCCCCAATATGAAATTCCCTCCGACGGGCCTGAAACAAATCCACTTTTGGACCCGCATAAATGGCTGCTCGCGCATGCTCGCAGCAACGAGTTCCGATTTGGCTCTCCCTCGCAGTGGAAAGTAAAGTCTGCACGCAGGCTAGTCCCTCATTTGCATATACTCCGTCCATCCAACCAAACAAACCGACACGGTAATTCCTTGTCAATCTCGTATAAATGGCTGCTCGCGCATGCGCACTCGCAGCAATGAGCATAAATTCTTGATCCAAATTGAACAAAGCATCCTGCCTATTTTGTGTTCAATGTAGCCATGTTTATGATGCAAAACATAACTGAAAAGGGCGTTTCCCTCGTTTCCGAGCATCTCAAGGGCGTGGCCCCCAAAAATTTTTAAATTACGTGAAATTTTTTGGCCCCCAAAAAGACCCGGACCCCCATGTCTGCTGGCTACGCTCACCCCTTGCCCCCCCAAAAGCAGGGACCTGGCTACACCACTGCTGAGTCCCAAGCTTTTGAAAATGTAAATGAATTGCCATGGTAGAGGATTGCCCCGGTAAAAGTATTTTCAAGCAAGTTTTGCTCCACTACCACATTGACATAACTTTGACAACAACTTCCATTCAAGATCTTAGTGAAACTTCTACAACAAAGACCATTAAAGAATATTTTTACTAAAATCCATAGCTTTGAATGATATCTTAATGCTAAATATAAAGAATAATTAAATAATTAAAAGATGGACAGATGGCTGATGCCTGGAACTGGACAACACAATCCTGTAACACGCAAGCTTCCTTATCTGAGTGGATACATCATGCGCTAAAGTCCATCACTTTATTAATTCACAGGGTTCCTTTCATTGCCCTTAGCCATTCATACTGTATATAATTTTCAAGAATAATTTTCAAGAAAAGTTTGTCTATTTTACACCTGGGGGGGGGGGGGTACTCATGTATTTTTCTGTACGGGGACGTACCGCTGAACAGGGTGTCATTTTCAGGATTCCGACTCCGGGACAGGGTATCATTTTTGTAAAAATTGGCTCCATGACAGGGTCCATATTTGTCATTTTTTACTCTGAAAGGTTGTTTTAGGCCATTTGCACTATGCAAATGTGATTCAAATCGCTTGGAAGGCAATATTTCCACATTTTTCGATAGATTTCGTACAAATTTTCTTGCAGGGCACAATTTTGTCTGAAGAAACTAAAGGACAGGGTATTGTTTAAGAAAATTTTATTCCGGGACAGGGTATCATTTTCAGGAATTGTACTCCGGGACAGGGTAGCTTTTTAGATTTCCCAGCGGCACCTCCCCGTATGCTCGTAAGCCAAGTAACCCCCCCCCCCGGGATTTTACACAAATGTACACCCACTGCTTCCTAATTTTTCAATGTCTCCTTTTGCATATCAAATGCGGAGAATTCTAAATCCCCATTACCCAGTCTCTTACAGCACCAAGTCCTACACCTGTTTTCAAACTGCACTCAACAATTTTCAGTTGTGGGGATATTTTTTGTTGTAACTCATCAACTCTTTGAACAAATTTTAATTCTTTTACAGTAAGACTTGAATGAAGGTCTATCTTGTTATACACCAAAAGTATAGGGAGATTAGCCAAATCATCTGACTTTAGAACATCCATAAACAGAATGGTTGATGCAGACACTTGAAAATTGTTTGTGGTATCTACCATGAATATCACTGCATTACTTTCATTGAAGTAATTCTTCCAAATCGGTGCCATTGCTCCACCAAGTTCTCTGAAATTGAACTTCTTCCTGTTAAACATAGCAGTCACAATATTTGTGCCAATGGTGGGTACAGTTGATGGAACAGTGTCAAATGCTTGTGGTTCATCTGATACATCAGGAATTGAATTCTGTATCCTTTTAAGAAGCAATGTTTTTCCTGTTCCTTCAGCTCCAAGGACCAATACTTGTAATTCAAAACTCATGGCACAAGATTTTGATCATGTAAGTTTACGACTGTCAAAAGCTCTAGTTACCTAGGAAATCAAAATTTGAATATTCTTAGAATTTCACCTTTCATATGAAAAGCAATTAGAACAGGCAATCAGTGACTGTCCAGGAGGCAGTAAGTTTTGGCTATGTTGTCATCAGAAATAAGAACGTCTTTAAAGAGTCTTTTATCTTGTTTGGTTTCATGATCTGGACACTGACCACTGATCACCACAAATCATCAGATAACATCAGAGGAAGAGAGCTCTCTGAATGGCCGATTTAGCATGAATCCATTATTTTGGTTCTGCTCCTTGACGATTTCGTGATGATAGCTACTATAATTGACAAAACTGTCGCGCAAATCAAATGGTTCTGAGCGTTTTACGGTTTCTAAAGGCCGACTTTTTGGCAAAACAGCTCGTACCACTGGCCTACTTACTCTTCTTTTGAAATAACTAAAAACATTGTGGCTATTTAGTACATACCAATCAGCGACAATTCAAAAGGTAAATCACATCGGAGATGCGGCTGTTTCGTCTTGTTCTGTCCGCCATGATTTTGTTATTTGTTATACACAGGGCTACAGGGCAACAAGAAATTTAGTTCCTATTGTTGTTCTGTTGTTGTTGTTGTCAAACATACCCATTGGGAAAATGTTGGGAACATGCCCAAAAAATTTATCACGTGAACAGCTGACGTCTCAAGTATTATTTTATCAACAAAAGGAACAAAGAGAAAAGAAAAATCATGTCCGACAAGGTCAGCAGAAATGACGACGAGGTTTCACCAAAGACCGTGATGTTCTCGCTTCCTGGCAATGATGGTACAACAGGAACAACACAAAAAGGCGGGAAAGAGCATGACGGTACTCTTTTTCCTAACGTAATATCTTCTTATGCCGAGGTTGCAAGATTTGGCAGTAGAGAAAGGCCTCCTGGCCTGATGGCCCGCCTTCCTCTCGACTCCCTCTCGACTCCCTCTCCTCCCGTTCCTAGGCTACCCGTTCTCAAGTTAAAGTTTGGCATATACAGCCCTATCTCATGTGGTCACTTATCTTAAGAAAAACATTGTTTTTGGAAGCTTTTTCAATGCACTGGCGTTAGATTAGGATTTGAATTTTGCTGACATTTTGGAGGGCATTCTTTCCCCGCGTTCCATCCCATTTGATCTGCGGAGGAGACAGCTTTGAGCTTGCAAAGCAAGGATGGATGCAGCAAACAAAACGAAGACATGTTCTAAAGGGAAGTTTTAAGATTTTTTGAAGTATATGCATTACCATTTATTGATTATCAGCCATAAACCTTTTAAAGATACGCGTTAGATTACTTTTATTCGGTCGGGATTGATCTATATAATACTGTGAACTTGTGTAAACAAGCGCACATCTTTTGGGCCTAATGTACTAAATCCAAAGGTCGAACATTATTCGATCCAGCCAAGCACATCTATTGTTGAAATCTGACACCGTTTTACGAGCTAGTCTTTTACTAATGAATATGCAGACTTTGCAAGTATCTGAAACATTTGCTGATAGAACACCTAATCGTCTTGAATATGCAGAGATTGAAGGTGGAAAACAAGATGCTTTGAAGACTGAGGTCAAATCACGCCTGAAGAGAAAACAGAGAAAGTGGACTGCACTGATAACAATGGCTGCATTACTTCTTGCACTTGCATTCATCCTTCTTGCTTTCTTGATTGCTGTTAAAAGTGGGAAGAAATTGGTATCCAAGAATAATTCATCGCAAAACATTTGCAATGACAAATGCAACATACAGCTGGTAGAGACCATCCCAACTGGTATGAGTTATGCTCCAGGGTCAATAAAGAACCCAGCAATTGTTGAAAAATTGAAGAATATTCTTAATGCAGCACAGAAAAGCATTGATATTGCATCATCATATTGGACTTTGAGAAGTTTTGATGTGAAAGGTGGACCATATCCAATGGCAAAGGTTGGAGAAGAGATATTTGATGGACTTGTAGAGGCAGCAACAAAAAGAGGTAACAATTCACTGGAATGGTAATTTCATCTCAGCATCAAAGAGATTCCATGTGAATTTCAAATCTTCAATCCTATTTCAAGAAATTCCATTCCATTTGTTATAAGATTTGAGATTCACCACACTATTCTTTTACCAGTGAGTCAAAAAAAGGTTAGGCATTTGGAGTGCTGTGGAATAAGAATTATGTGACTGATATTCAAAACTAAAATGTTAGTCTATCACTCAAAGGCTAACTTAGATGAGAAAATTTTTTTTGGTAAAATCAAACATCTTAAAGACCCAACAACAATCAAAATACTTGTGAGGGGTCTGTATGGGAATCGAGAGTTCCACATTCCATTCTGTTCCATGATTTATGTGGCATAGAAGTTTACATTGCCAGTTTGAGATGCTGAATTCCAATTTCAATAGAAGGTAAATCATGGACCAGAATTGAATGGGGAACTTTTGTTCCCAAACATGCCTTTTACCAGCATCTTCTGAATTTCTGGGTCTGCAAGATGAGGGATACTACCAAACAAAATTTTCTCATCTAAGATGACCTTTGACTGATAGATGAACATTTCAGTTTTGAATGTTTGTCACATGCCTTTTCTTCCACAGCCCTCCAAACGCCTAAACTTTTTTTGACTCGCACGGTATGTTGTTAGCAAGAAATCAGTTACAATTGTAAACAGTTTTAAAAGCTCATCCATGCTCTTGTTTATCATTTGGAAAAGATATCTTCCATATGCACTTTTCAAAATCAGCAGTCTGGCATGTACCGGGTGAGTCAGAAAAAACGTGGGGCGTTTGGCGGACTGTGACGCTGAACTTAGCCATCCGATTGACATGAACTAACTTTTTCCATGCAGCCAAGAGTCTAACTTAGATCATAAACTTTTCCCCATCGAAATCGGTCATTCGATGCATTTGTTAAAAAAGATTTTCTTCGTAAGACGTTGTATGTACTGTAAGTCTTGCAAACTGATGAAATCTTTAGCCAAGCCCCTTCAGCATTTTAGCTTTGCCAGAGTAGCAGGTACATGTGGTATTATCAGGGGATACTGAAATAGTTAGACCTGGTTCACACTACTAGGTTGTTTGGGTCATTGCTTTCATGCAGACAGACCCAAAAGACAAAGACTCGGAGTTTGATGCACGACTCTAAGGACTCAAAAGACCTAGTGTGCACCAGGCTTTAGGGAAAAGTGTTGTCTGCATGCAGTCCCATTGCGATTTATAGAGTGTTGATCTGCTTGAAGAAGCCTCTTCGCAAGACAAGGAAGTGTACATTATTAATGTCTTTCAAATATATTCTTCACTCAGGGCAAGTCATGATAAGACATCCCAGGGGAGAAAATAGTATCTCCTGGCTATTTTATTTTCCCCTAATAATACCACATGTACCTGTAAACCTTGCCAAGATAAAACGCGGAAGGGCATTGGCAAAAGATTTCACCATTTTGCAAGACTCCCATACAAAGTCTTACAAAAGAAAATATCTTTTAAAAAATGCACCAAATGGCCGATTTCCATGGGAAAAGGTTTATGATCTAAGTTAGACCTTTGGCTTCATGGAAAAATTTTCTTCAAAGCAATCGGATGGCTAAATTTGATGTGACAGTCCGCCAAACGCCCCACGTTTTTTCTGACTCACCTGGTACATGTAATTTTTATGCCCTTTTGTGGGACTGGAAAATTTTTGCTAGAAGGGGATTACTGTGTGATCCCAGCAGCAATACATTTCTCACAAAAATCTTGGAAAATGATCTCTCATCTTTTCTTGTAAAGTGCCCAAAGTAAAATCCATCTGCAGTTTGCAGAGTTTCCAACCTGCTTAAGTTTTAAGCTGCAGGCACAATGCAGGCTCTTATAGAAAAGGACTTTAGTGGACATACAGTATCCATTAATCATATCATTTGATCGTCAGACTCCAACAATATTTGTTGAGAGAGCAGAATTTTCCTTTGAGTCATCATTGGTTTTCAATCCCGTGGCAATGAATATGCAGATGATTGATAAACTGTACCATTGAAAATGGTACTACAGGTGTCCCAAAAAAAGTTTCCCCTATTTGAATTGTTATATAGTAAAAGTGTGTTTTATTTGATAAAGATTATGAAAGAAATCTGTATACAATCCTCAAAGCTCAACTTAGATTTGAGTATTTGTTTCATTTCTGTATCTGCCCTCATTGATTTTCTACAACAATTTTTCTGATAAACAGAATACTTTTACTGTAGATGCTCAAGAAAGAGCTAAAAACGGTTGATCAATAAAATTGTTAAACTTTCGCCTCAAAATCTAGTGAGATTCTTTTTGTTATCTAAATTCCAACATTGCCGAGCTTTGCTTGATGCTTGAAGAAAAAGCATACTTCACAAGATAAAGTCCTGTGGTCTGCTCTTTAGCGCATTGCCAACCACTATGAATACTAATCTCAAAACTTGATAAGCGGTTGCACAGTATGCCTTCACATCTGTGATGTAAAACCTAGAAGGAATGGAATATATCTCCATCGCTAGATTTCCCACCTTTTCAAGGACTGCTCCAGCATACAATTTTGAAAAATCTGTAATTTTTAGGCTTTTTGATGAGCAAAAACGGGGGAAAATTATTTGGGACTCAAGTTACCTTTCAAGCAAGGGATTGTCATTTACATCATTCAAAACAAGGCAATGGTTGTTTTTGTGGAACTGTTCAAACAGGAAACTTTTTTTGGGACACCAGGTATTTCAGTATTTCTCTGCAAGAAATGCGAGAAAAATTACTAAAATGTCAAGCAGAATTTGATTTGATGCTCAATCCATCTGGTATTTTGGGGCTGTTTTAATTGTGTTAAGTACCATCAAGTCGCTTGCGACTTCTGGCCATCCTCTGAACAAACGATCTCCATTCTGATCTGTTCATTGCTGTTTCATTAAAATGATGCAAGGACATCCCAGTGAATTCTTTCAATACGTCCAGCCATCTCGTTCTTTGCCTGCCTCATCTTCTTCTCCCCTCTGCCCTTCCTAACATAACATCTTTTTCCATCCCACTAGCTCTTATTGTGTGTCCGAAGAAGGTCAGCGCTTGTTTGGCAATTATGCCTTCTAATGAAATTTCTGGCTTTATTTCCTCTAAAACAGACTTATTTGTTCTTCTTGCTGTTCATGGTATTCTTAGCATTGTACGCCAACACCACAGCTTGAATGCATCTATCTTCCTTCTTTCACTTTTCCTGATTGTCCAGCTCTCACAACCATACATCATTACAGGGAAAACTAATGCCTTTACTAAGCGCACTTTCGTATGCATTGATATTTCTTTGTCTTTCATGACTCTATGAAGACCTGTCATCGCCGCTTTGCCCATGGCAATCCTTCTGATAATTTCTGATGTGCAACCTCCATCTCTTTCAATTTTAGCACTGAGGAATATAAAGCTATCAATGACTTCAACTGTTTCGTCCCTAATCATAAACTCTTCCAGTTCACTTGATTTAACCATTGAGCCTAATACCACATTCACACTGACACAGTTAAACCAGATTTATCTAAACCTGGTTAAATTTCAACCAATCAAAGACATTCGATTTGTTGGACTTCCCAATCAGAAAGCTCAGTTCGATAACCTGGTTTAGTTTAAGCTAGTTTAACCTGATAGTGTGAATAGGGTATAAGCCCAGCTTTCTCACTAGTTTGTGGCTATGAAGTTTTAAAAGTGGGAAATTCTTTCTGGGTCAGTTTTTCAAAACTTTTTTTCAGGTGTCAAAATTCGGATAGTACATCAAGTGTTTTGTAGAAATGGCAAGTGTTTTTATTCAACCAATGATACTGCAGAATTGAAGAAAATAAAAGGAATTGAAATAAGAACCCTTGATATGGAGGCATTAATTGGAGCAGGAATTATTCATACCAAAATGTGGATCGTTGATGGACAGCAAATGTACCTTGGGAGTGCTAACATGGACTGGAGATCATATACTGAGGTACAAATTGTGTTATATATATATGTTGGGTGCAGCAGAATAAAGTATTTACTTTTGACATGCTCTATACAGTAAATTGCACAGTATTACACTACACCAGTTTTGAAAAGTGAAATGTCCTGGATCGTTAGTGACTGTTGTAAGAATGAGCCGAAAGCACTAAATATCAGTGTTTCCAATTGCAATTGTCCTTCCACCAAGTTTCTTTTGTTTAAGATTCAATGCCCCTTTGATTTCTATGTGAACTGAAAATTTGCTAAGATTAGTTCACACATTTCAAGGCATATGGCACAACTCATGGGAAATTTCTTTGTTATACTACTTTTTGCTTTCACTGCACAAGTTTTCAAGGTGTGAAAAATAAGTTATAAAATTGACAGGATGTTTTATCAAAGAGGTTTTATCATAAACCAGCATCCAAACCTGGATACCCAAACATCTGGAGAGTAGGTACCTTCAAAAAATTTGGTAAACTGTCAGCATTTTTTGTCCTAGTTGCATTTTACGAAGTAGGTAAGTTGTAGGAAAATTTTCACATGTTTCTTCTGCCTTCTTCAGTTATTTGCCATCTGATTGGTCTGTGGAAATGAGGCTTTGAAGGCTTAATGTTATGGGCCACAAGCAAAAATCAGCTACTGTAAAACATTTTATTCTTACAGTTGTGTAACAAATTAGTTGTTACTTGCCTGTTGATGAAGTGAATATTTTGTCATGCAAAAATAAAATTTTATCAAGAGGGCGCGTGGCTGAGCGAGCGGTTAAGGCCACTGTCTCATAAACTACAGGTCTCAGAACAGCCGAAGTTTGAATCCCACACTGGACAGTTTTGTCGCTGTCTGTAACTCTAGCCCGGGTCGACCAGTGCCATGTGGGGGAAATCTGGTAGCTGCGGCAGGTTGATTGTAAAACATCCGTGGCCCCTGCTGGAAATAAGTCTCTCTCAGACTTTCACAGGCTAACCACGTTAAATATGATTACCTACCTACCTACCTATCGTACTTTTGATAATGCACATGTGCAACTATCTGTGTCAACCACAGACCACAATGCTACCAAGATGACAGCCACCTTATTGCATTGAAGTCCACCACCCATCATTTCACCCATCCAGTCCATCAACCTGATGAGATTGCGCAAGACTATTGATACTGCGCAATGCGCATCAATAAACTCCTTTCAAACATTTAATGAAGTTGATTATCAATGAGACCTTAGCCTGAGATCAGGGTCACCATATGTTTGGTGAGCCTGATCTCAGGCTAATGAGACCTTAGTTAACATATTAACTTTATGGTGAGACTTTTTATAACATTTGCAGGTCAAAGAGCTTGGATTGATGACATATGATTGCCCATGCTTAGCTGATGACATGTCAAAGATTTTTAATGCTTATTGGATGCTTGCTCTGCCTAATGCCAAAATACCTGCAAAATGGCCCACTTCATTTGATACCAAAATCAACAAGGGTAAGTAAGAAATCAAACTGCTTGATTCATATGGATGGATGGATGGATGGATGGATGGATGGATGGATGGATGGATGGATGGATGGATGGATGGATGGATGGATGGATGGATGGATGGATGGATGGATGGATGGATGGATGGATGGATGGATGGATGGATGGATGGATGGATGGATGGATGGATGGATGGAGGGATGAATGGGATGGATGGATGGATGGATGGATGGATGGATGGATGGATGGATGGATGGATGGATGGATGGATGGATGGATGGATGGATGGATGGATGGATGGATGGATGGATGGATGGATGGATGGATGGATGGATGGAGGGATGAATGGGATGGATGGATGGATGGATGGATGGATGGATGGATGGATGGATGGATGGATGGATGGATGGATGGATGGATGGATGGATGGATGGATGGATGGGATGGATGGATGGATGGATGGATGGATGGATGGATGGATGGATGGATGGATGGATGGATGGATGGATGGATGGATGGATGGATGGATGGATGGATGGAGGGATGAATGGGATGGATGGGATGGGATGGATGGATGGATGGATGGATGGATGGATGGATGGATGGATGGATGGATGGATGGATGGATGGATGGATGGATGGATGGATGGATGGATGGATGGATGGATGGATGGATGGATGGATGGATGGATGGATGGATGGATGGAGGGATGGATGGATGGATGGATGGATGGATGGATGGATGGATGGATGGATGGATGGATGGATGGATGGATGGATGGATGGATGGATGGATGGATGGATGGATGGATGGATGGATGGATGGATGGAGGGATGAATGGGATGGATGGATGGATGGATGGATGGATGGATGGATGGATGGATGGATGGATGGATGGATGGATGGATGGATGGATAAATGGATGGATGGATGGATGGATGGATGGATGGATGGATGGATGGATGGATGGATAAATGGATGGATGGAGGGATGAATGGGATGGATGGATGGATGGATGGATCGATGGATCGATGGATCGATGGATGGATGGATCGATGGATGGATGGATGGATGGATGGATGGATGGATGGATGGATGGACGGAGAGACTAATGGCTGGATGGATGGACGGATGGATGGATGGATGGATGGATGGATGGATGGATGGAAGGATGGAGGGATGAATGGATGGACAGAAGGACGCGCAAATGAAAAGAGGCCTATAGATTGAACAAGGCCTTGATATTGTTCAGTAGCCTCATGCCAAAATTTGAACATTTGGTATTGCTTGATAAGCAGGATAAAAAAGAAAGTAATTGGTTCAGTGATTAGATATGATCAATACTGTATTTCCCTATCGAAGGTGTACATCAGGAGATGGTAATGTCATGGTGAAACCCCGGGGGGGTACTTGACCAGATTTTGGATGGGGACGTGCCATCGAGATTTCAAAAACATACCCGTTCCTTATACCAATTTTTCCAAAATGTATACCCGACTTTATACCAATTTTTCAAAAATATATACCCGACTTAATACCATTTTTCCGAAAATGCATACCCGACCCTATACCAATTGCGAAAATTGCGAAAATTGATACTGTTCCTTATACTAAAATCGTGAAAATCGATACCGTTCCTTATACCAAAATCGTGAAAATCGATACCCTACCCGATGGCATGTCCCCGTACCCAAAATATGTATAGTACCTCCCCCGGGGGTGAAACAGGATATTATTTTTCCTTGCAGATACCCCTCTTCTTTTTAACAATGGGAGTGTTCAAACAAAAGTGTTCTTTGGATCATCTCCTCCACAGTTTTGCCCTTCAACTCGCACAACAGATATTGATGCGTTAATTCATGTTATTCAATCAGCAAAGAAATTCATCTATATTGCAGTCATGGATTATCTAACTGCTATCATCTATTCAAAACCAAAGAGGTAAGGGTTTTATGATGTTGTGTAGCAAGAGAATCTTTTCTTACTGGGGAGTCAGAAAGTATTTGTACAATATTAGAGAAGTTGGACTATTTAATCCATTTTTCAACTATTAAAGTGGAAAAATAATGTTTTTTTCTAAACATGCACTTTTAAGCACTTCTGCATTTTTAAGCAGTTCATGCACTTTTCTGACTCACCAGGTACATCCCGGGGGTAACTTGAGTTTCCAAGATACCGGGTTGTGCCATTCAAATCGTAAAAGTACCACCCATAAATCCGGAGAAATTTCTTGAAAATATACCAATAAATCTGGAGAATTTTCTAAAAATCATACCCATAAATCTGAAAATGCCAAAACAGTTCACCAATAAATGAATTTTACAAAAAACCATACCCATAAATCCGGAAAGTTCTAAAGATTGTTGAAAACCATGCCCATAGATCTGGAATTTATCACGAAAAAGGTACCCTAAAAATGGCACAACCATGGACAAGTTAAGCTACCCCCCTCCCCGGGAGGTACATACTGCATTTTAGGACAAACTCTCAAGAAAAACTGATTTGCAATGGGGCAGCAATCCCTTTTATATCCAGATGCTCTGTTCTTTGTTTTGAATAGTGGATCAGGACACCCAATCAGAATACATTTCCTATCAGAAAGTATTTATAGTTGATACACAGGGTGTCAATGCTCCAAGGAGTCTCATAGAGTCCCAAACGGACTTCACAGGGCCCCTCACGTTTTAATCTGTTCATGCCAGGTGTACCACAAAAGTATGATTTGGTATTTATTGACAGACTAAAATGAACAAAGTTCTTTTCTCCATCTCAATAATGAACTACTTTGCGATTTTGCTCATAATTTGTAAGCATTGCAGATGTAGGTTATTTCAAAGCTTAGAAAAATCATTGGTTGGGAAATGTGCAAAAAGAGCCTAAACCCTTGACCAAATTGTAAATAGTCCCGTCTGATTTCTTCAAACTTCAGCTTCAAAATTTTCAAACCACATAAAATTTCATTACCACTTACCTCAAGGAGAATTATTTGAAAATTGCTTGGCTATGAACATGACTCATGATAGTTTTGCTTTTCCTTTGATGCAGTTTTCATATCTTGTACTGCAGAAAAGAGAAGACACTTGCAGGTTTTTAAAGAATAAGACCAAACGCTTTTCATGGCAAACTTTAGGTACTACCCCTTTATTTGGATGTTTTGTGCAAGAACTGCCAATAAAGAAATTATCAGGGCTCATAAGTAGCAAAATGTAGCTTAAAAAGGGTAGTTTCAAGCCAAAATTCATCATAGCAGTGCGCACGAAATTTTGGCAATCAGAAGTGACAGTTTTTGGGAGTAATTGTAAATAAAGTGGTTATTATTTCGTATTATTATTATCATTTTTTACATTCTCTTCATCGTAGGTATTGGGGAGTGATTGACAACGCCTTAAGGACAGCTGCTTATGACAAAGGTATTGAGGTTCGACTAATGATGAGCAATTGGACTCATATCAAAATGGAAATGTTGCCTATGTTGAGATCAATACAAGAATTTGGTGATTCTTGCAAATATGGAAATATTACTGTTGTAAGTATACTCTCTTTGTTGAGATAGTGCAGTGCTATGACAGCATTGAAATATGATCTATACCGTCATTAGACTGATTGCTCCTTTTAATGATCTGAAAAAAAGCTTTTACTACATTTACTACAGAAATTTCATTCATGCAGTTGAAAGGCGGAGTCATAAGCTAACGAAGCGGGCGGGCTGGGGGGGGAGCGGTAGCCCCCCCCAACTTTGGAGAAATTTCAAAAATCAGCCCCACTCGAGCAAAATTTTGCCCTTAGGTGGCCAAAAATGTTGGTAATCAATGGGCTTTGTGTCAGGCAGCCCTCAAGATTTTTTCTTTCCGTACGCTTATAGGCGTTATATTTCAAACAAAAGTTTATTTGAAATTGTAATTCCTGCTGCCGTTGAGGACGTCTTCAAATTGCAACGTGGTCAAATTCTTGTGCGACGTCGTAGCTGACTACACCTCTGGTTGAAGAATTTGTTTAGTGCCGCCGCTAGGACGTTGCCAACCGTTAGAACACCAAATGAATTTAGTGTGGTGACACGGTGGTCTAGCAGACGCTTGTAAACGAAAAATCAACTTTCGAAAAATGCAATAACAAGTCTTTATATTTGAAGAATGATGATTCTGGAACACTTGTTACCAAGTTTGATAAAACATCTTCAATAGAAACAGAAAGTGCGACTCTCAAAGTTTAAAAAACCATGATTAGGCCTACATTTTCGTGGTTTCAAAGTCAGTCAATGCCACATTTTGTCTAAGTTAATTGGTATCGTACATTCGGCAACATCTTGCAATGAATCTAGAGGCTGATTACGACCTATTGTTGATTTTCATATACAATAATGTTCTAAATTCTGCAGGGATGATGTGAAACATTGCATTTTCTTTCAAAAAAACTCTTCAAAATTTTTTTCATTGTAGCTACTGAATTTAGGAAAATCGCGAAATAGCTCAAAATACCACAAACAGATCGTGAGAAACTTGCTCCTTTCTTGAAGAGCAGGCTCTTGTTCTATTCTGTAACAAAAACCATATTTGGTAATGTTCCGCTCGTGGTCTTTCGCGAAGAGACATTTGAAAAAGAAGTACCGTTGTATTTTCGTTGCTATCTCTTAATATACTTATGACGTAGAAGTTACGTAATTGCCGGATAGAATCGAAATTTACCAAGAAGAATACTTTGAACCAATACAATAATGTATAGTGGAAAGATTGAATGTGATTCAGTAACAAAAATCCTGGTTTAGATGATCTGAGCACTTGCTGAAATGGAAAGTCTTGCGTTCACTAGAATTTCACATAACTGATTTCAAATAAAGTAAAAATATGCCCATTATTAGAAAATCACAATGCAGATACCGAAAAATATGCTAAAAAACAAGTAAAGAATGCTATGAAGGGTAGTACAAGCCAATTTATTATGTCATTCTAAAACATTATCTTAAAACATTATACTATTTTAGGTGCAACATGCTCCACAAGCACCTACCCCTCTGTTCTGGCCCACTGTGGATGGGGGGGCGTGGTGGGCCTAGAAATGTTTAGGATTCTCCTTATCGCTGATCCTCCCTTTACTTTTCAGCCAAGGAAGACTTTGATCGTTACGTAATTACGAAGACGTTGAAGGCCTTTTCCTCACAAGAGCTACGAAAGGGAATGCTTGATTTAGCAATCTCAGCAAGTGATAAAACCTTTAGAAGCACTAAGCAAGTCTAATTGCAAAGTAAATTTGATTAGACCTAATCGAAACCACCTCTTCCTGCGATGAGATCTCAACCCGGGTTGACATTGTCATTATAATGATGATAATAATAACAATGGTAAGCCACGTTCTCATATATCTGCAAACCATCGGCGACCTGCAGGGCCGGCGCCATTGAAAATGTATGAGATCATTAGCGGTGCCCTGCCGGACTGCCGGTGACTTATGAATGAATTCTTGGTATTCTTTTGGTCAGGTGACTGCCCTAAGCCAATCAAATGGAATAATTGATTCTATACCAGAAAAACCCCTCGAAATTTATCGCCTATGGGTCGCCGGCAGTTCAACTTTTGCAACGCAGTACTGACGCCGATGGGTCGCCGTCGGATTGAAATTATATAAGAATTATTATT
Organism: Aurelia sp. 3 sensu Dawson et al. (2005); assembly: GCA_964020215.1. Taxonomy (NCBI): domain Eukaryota; kingdom Metazoa; phylum Cnidaria; class Scyphozoa; order Semaeostomeae; family Ulmaridae; genus Aurelia; species Aurelia sp. 3 sensu Dawson et al. (2005). Next base: position 17,831,397 of record OZ026586.1, read on the forward strand.
ATTATTATTATTATTATTATTATTATTATTATTATTATTATTATTATTATTATTATTATTATTATTATTATTATTATTATTATTATTATTATTATTATTATTATCAATTTGTTTTACGTTGGCAACTTACATAGCTATATATAATTAAAAAAGCTAATTCAAGCCAACAAATTAATACAATGCTACATGAATATATACAAGAAAAATAAGTCGATAAAATTACAAAATTCACAAAGTTCATATCAATTTACAAAGTTCATATTAAAAATGGTGTAAAACTATAAAAACTATAAAAAGCCGAGCCGAGGAATATACTGCCTGCAAAGTCTGCAATCGCAGCCTTCATTGTTCCAATATTTGATTTTATTCTTGAATTGTTGCACAGAAGAAGAATCCTTAATTTCCTGTGGAAGAGAGTGCTAAATGCGCTGCCCTCTGTATCGGACTGATTCAGTACCATAATTAACTGTATGTACCATAGGAAGTAAAAATGTATTGGCATTTCTCAAATTATATGTGACACTTCTTTTCAGGAAAATTTCATCCATAAAACTGGGGTTTAAATTATTTGTAGTTTTGAACATTTCAGTCATTAGCAATTGCACATTTTTCTGGTGTATTGTTACAGATCTATCTTTTTCTAATAATGATACAAAGCTGGAAGTATAGTCTTTATAAGCTATTCGTAAGGCTCTTTCATGCAGTCTGTTAATCTTGATATTCATTTTTTTCTGCTATGGAACATCCATACCAAAGGACAGTACTGAAACTGGCTAGTTACGAATGCTCTCATCAAAAGCCTTAATTTATCAGTTCCAAGATATGTGGACATGCGTGACAAATAGTTTGTTGGCAGCCTTTTTACAAATATTGCTTGCATGCTTTTCAAAGTTGAGATTTGAATCAATCAACACCCCTAAAAGTTTCTCTTCTTGTGAATTATCAACGGTACAGTTGCCAATATTTATGACGACATCTTGATTTGTTCTTTCACCAAAATCATAAAGTGGCATTTGTCTTCGTTAAGTTTCATGTAATTATTTCCAAACCATTCAATTATAATTTTGGAGTCATTTTCTAACATGGAGATTACATTTTCGAGACGCATATCGCACGTATAAATGGTTGTATCATCGGCATAGTTACATATATCTGTCTCTTGAATCGATAACAGAAGGTCATTGATGTAGATATTGAAAAAGAGAGGTCCAAGGACGGATCCTTGCGGAACACCAAGCTGAACATGCTTATAGTTACTGAAAGAACCATTGATTTTTACTATTTGTTGCCGATTTTCCAGATAGCTGTAGACAAGCAATAAAGCTTCACGGCTAAATCCGTACGCATGTAACTTAGCAATCAGCAAGTCATGTCGAATACAGTCAAAGGCCTTTGAAAGGTCCATGAATATAGCTCCAACTTTTCCACCCTTGTCGAGGCACGTTCTCCATTTTTCAATTGCCCGTATCAATGCATGTTGTGCATTGTAGCCCTTACGAAATCCGCAAAGCAGAGATGATAAATACTGAGACATATATGCTGATATTTGAGTACCCATGAGCCTTTCAAATACCTTTGACACTGTTGGGAGCACACTGATAGGTGTGTAATTACCCTTGAAGGTTTTGACCTCCTTTTTAAAAAGAGAAGATACATCGGCTAATTTCAATTCATCAGGAAAGGAAGAATGTTCTATTGAGTTATTAAATATGATTTGCAAGGGTGCAGAAACTATTTCTGATTCGGATTTTAACAACTTTGGAGGGATACTCTTGAAAGTGGTTGCTTTAGAGGGGTTTAGCTCACTAATCCCATTTTTGATATTTTCAATGGAAACCTTTTCAAATGAGAAACAACAATTGTTTTCATTGAGTGAACGAATTTTTTGAATACTTGGGTGCCTCGAAAATTTTAACACTATTTGATCGATGGGGTCACTGATATCTTCAGAAGCAAGAATAATATTTTCATTTTCGATAATTCCAAGAGAATCAGTGATTGTGACAAAAAAGTTATTAAACGTTTCAGCTACATTAGACTCATTCGACACAATTTTCCCTTCTTCGACCAACGTTATTCGTGATTTTGATGAGCTCTTATCCGCAATAAAAGGTTTGACTGTTTTCCAAAATTTTTTGTTGTCTGTAACTGCTGAGATGTCAATTTGATTATAAAAATCTCTTTTTGCCTTACGGGATAATTTAACGCAAAGATTGCGCTGTCTGCGGAAAGCATCCCAGTTTTCAGCTGTTCTATTCTTATTATACTTATTTTTTAGTCTCGTGCGTCGCATGAAAGCCTTGTGAAGAGTTCGGTTCATAAATGGGCTGTCATTCGCACGAATGTACCTCTTTTTCATCGGTGCATGGTTATCTAAGACATTTCCAAAGGCACCCTGAAAAGATGTATAAGTCAAGCGTTGTACATCAAGGTCAGCAATTTGTTTCTGAAGATCCTGTCGAAATACTTCTTCTTGAAAGTTTCTATAGTCTCTGTAGTTAACTACGTTTGGTTTTTGCTTATCAAAAGAAGCTTTCAAAACTGTAACGACCATTTTGTGAAAATCTGATAATCCAGTTTCAACAGCCGTTGTTTGTTGAAAGTTCCTCCCTATGTTTGTCAATATCAAGTCAATGCACCTTGGGTTACCGGACTTGAAACACGTAGGCTCTCTAACTAGGTTCTTAAGGTCGAAAAGATTCATAAGGGAGCTGTCATAAAGTATGGCACAGAGGGGGGCGGAAGGGATTTGACGGGGTCACCAAAATTATTGGATGGAAAATGTTGGGCTAACAAACTCCTGCAAGTGATAAACATGGGCCATGAAGCTGTACTTCTTCGGATTTGTTTTCAATATTTTACAAATGTTTTAAACATTGTCAGCGTCACTTTTTCTGTTCTCTTGATCATTGATGTTGTTCTCTATCTCAGTGTCTAATACAGTGGTATCTGCAGGTACCTCCCTGCCTTCTTAAAACGTTATACTGGATCCCACAAATACAGTATTGGCAGAGTTCATTTTGAAGCCCCGGTGGGGTCATCAAATCATTTTGCAGATGTTTAAGGGGCTATGAAAACAGTTTCTGTTTCTTCCATCGGGCTATATGATTTTACAACAAATTTTGAAATCCCTTCCGCCCCCCTCTGTTTCATTCTTTATGACAGCTCCCTAAAGTCGTTTATCTCCTGATCCGTTTCAACTGCATTAGTCACCAACGAGGATAAAATTTTTATATTTTTCGCTATAATGGTCTATTGCTTTGCCTAGCTCATCAAAGAAGTAAGTCTGTTCTTGTGATGGTGGTCGATATATGCAAAAAAGGGCCCATTTCTTTCTACGATCATTTATTTCAAAGCAAATGCATTCAATGTCATCTTTAAAGCTGAAAGACTTTAACTGGAATGAAGGAATATCATCTCTGACATAAACTAAAAGCCCGCCGCCGTTACTGTTCCTATCTAATCGAAAGGGTTTACTGAAGCCATGGACGGAAAATTGCTCACTAGGAAAGGAAGAATCGAGTTTTGTTTCCGCTATCATGAAAATGTCAATATTATTGTCAACAATTTCCACTAAACCTTCAAACTTGTTCCTTACTGAGTTGATATTGACGTACCAATCATCAAGTGTCCTACATTATTTGCTCTTAATTTCCCAAGCACAGATTTTTCATCCATGTCTTCCGTATCTAAAACTAAAGGCTGCCGCTGGCTGCTGGGAGAAACATCATTGATTAAAGGGGAATCATTTTCTGAAAGTGAGAACAAGGCTTAAGCCGTTTAGGTGGCGCCTTGTCGTGATAGATAGAAGAAAAAAGAATTGATTGCTTTTTCATTGCGGGAAGATTGCAATGCGCTGCGGTCTCCAAATTGTTTTCATTGATAGTCTTATCGTTTTTGTATTTCTTCAAGTATTGTTGGAAAATATATTAACATTTTCAAGAGAGTATCGGTCTTTGTTATGTTTGCATTGTCGCAATTTTGCATCATAACACGTGGGATGCAGTGACGTGCTTTGTGGTTCTCTTTAATGAAAGAATTGTAAAGGCAAGCTAAGATGTAATGCGATAAGTGCATTTTCTTCAAATTATGTTATGAGATTTTACGTTAAAGGAGCTTTATGATAAGCCCAATGTTATCCTTACTTTTGTCAATGCTCGCTATCAAACTAAGGCTCGTGTTTACCGATTTGCTTTTCTTTGCATTTCTCAAGCCAAACATTGGTTTGAACAACTGCAAAGGTTTTCAAATTTTTTGGCAGTTCAGCCCCATCATACATGTCTGAGATGTTCTTACCAGTTGGCCAGAGCCGGCTAACTCGAAGATCTAAAAATGAATTGAATCAGCTTTTCCGAAATATTAACATAGGGCAAAAAGTGTCTCTCATATCTCGGACCTAAAATCTGGAACAATCTACCATCAGAACTAAAATCTGCAAAGAACATCGACAGTTTCAAACATAAGATCAAAGATAAATTCTTTAATGATCTCCAAAGTCAAGATGACAGCCCCTACATAGGTTATTGAAAAACCATAATCAGCCCACGAAAAAGTTTTAGTTGAAATTGCTTGGAATAATTTTTTTAGGAGATCCCTTTTTCCGGAACAAATTTCTCTCTTTTTTTGATAATACCTCCGGAGAGACCATTGTGGAAACAAGGTCATATTGAACTTTTTAATGCTACCCCTGCCATTGTTAACCAAGGGTGTTTTAAAACTTCATTTTTAACTTTTTTGCCTGCAAATATTATGTTCCTGCAATTAAAACACTTTCCTTTTATTAACTTATATTGTAATTTAATTTTTATGGCAAGATTATACAGCCAATGAGATTTTGATCGCCGTTTTCATTTTGAAACAACGAAACAAGACACAAGAAACGTGAAACAAGACAGTTTTCAATGTTATTTCTTTGATATTTAGGGAGCAGTATTTTTCAAACGCGTTTAGTTCTACCCGCTCATATAGCAAAGTTGGGGAGACGAGGTCGCTGTCTTATTCTCTTTTTGTTAAAATTGATGTATTCTATTGATGGGAAGTACATGACTTGTAGATGAACTGCTTTCTGGCGCCTGTTTTTAAAAACTGTCACTTCTGATTGCCAAAATTTCGTGCGCACTGCTATGATGAATTTTGGCTTGAAACTACCCTTTTTAAGCTACGTTTTGCCGATTTCAGATAAGCCGAATCATGCTTCAGGAAAATCTGTTAAAGGTGACCGTTGTTTAGAGAATTTTAGGCCTAAATCCCACTCAAATATGCGACACATGCCCGTACAATTAACATGTTATGTACCCTACCCTCTTCCAGGTCAATTTTGAGACTTTAATAATCATTCCAAATACTTTTTATTTCTCAGAAATTATTCACTGTTCCCCCTGGCACCATGGACATTCCTTACTCTCGCGTTAATCACAACAAGTATATGGTAACGGAGACCACAGCATATGTGGGAACCTCGAACTGGTCTGGAGACTACTTCATAAGTACTGCCGGTATTGGGTATGTCATTTCACAAGAAGTCTCGAATTCAAGCTCAGCAAGAAATGCAATACAGAATGAGTTAAGGCAAGTGTTTGAGCGGGATTGGAACTCGAAATATGCTAGTAGGCTCAGTTAGTTTCATGCTTCGCCTATCGGGTGCCCCGAAAAGTAAACTTTTCTAAAAAGATCGCCAAAAATTGATTGTCAGACCTTTGATAGAATCTCTTTCACACTCGTTTTGTCACTGAACCAAAACTATTTGTAGATGATGACATGTTTACTTTTGATGCATTATGGTGCAGAAATTGCACGTTAAAATACCTTATTTTGAGTTATGCTTTTAAGCAAAATACTCAATCTTGCCTAAGATTCAAAATTTTCAGAATTTTTATCATTCTTGAAGTCTCCAATGATAGTGCGCATTTCTTTCTGTCATTTATGACCAAACTAGAAGCTTTGCATGCACGAAGAAATTCATCTGGCTATCATCAGTGCTAGTTTTGATGTATGATTCAAAACCAGGTAGCCCTAAATAAAGCTAAATTGGCTAATTTTCAAACCAGTGCAAAGATCAGCTGTGTCTGGGAAAATGACTTGGTTCTTCTTAACCTGCGTGAAAACAGTGGAATTTCGAAAATCGGCCGTGTAATCAAATTTCGGTACTTTTTCAAACTGGAGTACATTTTGGAACTCTCGGTATTTCGTATATTTGAATTGAATTGAATTGAATTGAACCAAAAAGTTTTGGCCAAAAACTTTGGAAAAAAACTTTCGGACACTTTTTCGAGAATTTTGGATAAAAAACTTTCGGGCAAACATGACATCACAAAACAAGCATGATACCAAATATGTGCTAAAACTAATAGAGGATTGCGCTAAAGATGGTGGCGAGGAATTTTTTACCGAGATGTCTTGCGTTCGAATTACAAATCTTCACATATTCTATAGGAATTCGATTAAAGAACGCAGTGCATATCGGTAAAAATTTCCTTGCCGCCATCTTTAGCGCTATCGTCTATTGTGATTCTATCATAAGCATCAACTTACAGGAGGTACATGGTGATCATTACATCTAAAAGAACATTTGAATGTAATTTTCGTCAGATTGAGCTATGGTAAAACCAGCTGTAAACGAAATTGAAAGGTGCTGCCATACGTGAACTATTCAAAAAAGGCTTCAAGAAACCAAATTTGTAGACAAAAAATCAAGAAACCTGAGCATATCTGGCAAAACATTTATTTACTAACAATTTATGTTACGTTTCTTTGTGCTTTTCTATTTTCAATGAAATTAAAACTTTTGGACATCACCAGATTTCGGACAATTAAATTTTCGGGACAAAATTTCGTCCGAAAGTTTGCGATTCTACCAATGAAATGGCCCCCTGTTTGAACAATCAGTAAATGTAAATCAGTAAATCAGGAATGGATTTGTCTGATAGCTAAAAGATTGAAGTATTCTTTCAGTTTGTTCGATAATTTTCAAAACAGTATTCTTATGTAGAATCCGAAGGATTCAAATATCGATCTTTCAGAACAACCGGCGAATGGCCTAAAAAGGGCTATCAAAGCTTCCTCGAATTTTAAAATCTTAATAATGAGAATTAGCATGAATAACTGAAACTGAGATGGAAACTGAGATTGACATCTCATTTATTGATCCGAAAAAGGTTTATTGGAATTAGTAATACAGATAGGTTTCGTTTCTTCTATTTTCATATGCCTTTGATCATGCATTTTTGGCAATTTTTCAAAAACGTTGTGCAGGACCAAATTCTTGATCTTTCGATTTCACCACAGGAATACTATCTTGAGAATTACCAACAAAAAATACAAAAATACTTCAATCTTGTACCGGGTGAGTCAATAAAAACGCCCGGCGTTTGAAAAAATCCTGCTCCCTGAATATCACAGCAATGATATTGAAAACTATCTTATTTTATTCCCGATATGTCAAATTAGGTTCAGTAATTTACCCGGCTTTAATCGGTCATTCCTTCCCGTCGAAATAGGATATTTTCTGCAGAAAGCCCCTTTCGAAAACCTGCAAAAACAAGTGAAAACACCAAGCAAGATTTCCCTTTGTTCTCCTTCCTAGCAATAGTGACTCTTGGGTGTGTTCATGTATTTTGCCCTTATGGGAGAATGGAATCCCCCTGAATAAGATATTCACACTAAGGGGAAGACTTTTCAACCCCTCAAAAGAAAAGCACGTGGTAAAAGCGTGCTGAAAGTCATCGCTGCGACGTTAGGGATTCTTGCTTGTGATTTTAGCACGTTTTTCAAGGTTTCTGAAAGGGATTTTTTTTAGAAAATCGCTTACAGAATGAGAACGGAGTGACCAATTTCAGCTGGGAAGAATTCTAAAAAAATTGAACATGTTAGCTATTTAATCAGATGTTGCAAAATATCGTTGCTTATTGCTTGTATACTCAGGAAGCAGTAGCCTTTCAAAGGCCGGATGATTTTTCGAAAATGGGGGACATTGTTTGAATCACCCAGTAGCAATCAATGACTCCTTCCCAGCAAAGTCTGTTTTATGTTCAAACATGATAATTACATGATTTCAATAGAGATGAATATCAAATATGATTTAGGTATATGAAATCAGTTTTTCTTTCAATAAAATATTTCCAGTCATTTTCAAATATCCTAGTCAAAGCCGATTTTATTTAGAAATTTGTAGAAGTTTTATCAATTGTTTATGTCGGGCTTTTATCGAAATGGCCGAGAATGTAAGGGCATTTCAGAGAACCTTCCTCCACAATTCAATTTTGAGAAAGCGAGTGATTCAACAAATTTTACACGTTTAGCAAGTGGTGGAACAAAGAGTATGCAGGCAAAGTTCAAATGCAGGCAAAGTTCAAATGCAGGCAAAGTTCAAATGCAGGCAAAGTTCAAATGCAGGCAATATTCAAATGCAGGCAATATTCAAATGCAGGCAATATTCAAATGCAGGCAATATTCAAATGCAGGCAATATTCAAATGCAGGCAATATTCAAATGCAGGCAATATTCAAATGCAGGCAATATTCAAATGCAGGCAAAGTTCAAATGCAGGCAATATTCAAATGCAGGCAATATTCAAATGCAGGCAATATTCAAACAAGAATGTTAACTATTGTGCAAATGCAAAGTTGAGACAACAGAGCGATTTGACACTTTCACGGGTTCAAAATGCTCCCCTCCCCGAGTATCAATGTTTTTAAGGTTGTCACCAACATGCATTCAGCAATCATTGTTGAACAACATTGATACAGCGGACGGGGTTTGCAATACTTGAATCCCCCTTATTATTTGAAATACAGCTCAACAGCTAGAAACGCTACTTTTCTGATAACCTTTGGTCCAGGATTACAGATATTAGAAAAATGCCAGAAGGGGGTTTGTATGCGAGCCGGAATTTTAGGTTCGATGCTGGACTCTGACTTACTCGCCATCCCGGGGTGGTAGCTCGAGTCTTGGGATGACGAGGACGTACCACCCAACATTTAAGAGCATGACCCATGTTGAAGGATTTTCTGTTGATTTTCATAACTAGTTTTAAGGATTTTTGGAAGAAAAGCCTGTTGAAATTCTCAGAAATCATGTTTAATTATATGTTAAGTGTACAGTGTCAACAGTAAAATTGCCACCAACCTAAGTTTCAGAGCTAAAACGATAAAAATTCAACGTTGCAAATCCAAAACTCGACAACTTTATTGTTTCAAAGTCAAAAGTTACCAATTTTTGGAGGAAAATTTAAATTTTGAGATCCATGTTTAAGGATTTCGGAAGTTCTAAAACCCATCCTTATGGGCGGCATGTACCCGTTGCTCCGTACATGGAAATTACCACTTCGGGCTCCCCATAGAATTTGAGATTCCATTTGTGAAACCGACAGTTGTATTTAAGCTAGCGTTCACACGATGCCGGAACAATCTGAAAACGGTACGAAATTTGACAGCAAGAAGCTCCTTACAAGACTTTGATGACATAGAAAGGTACCTACACCCTAAGAGTCGATCAGTCTTTGTTTCAAAAGCGTCGAAAACTGTTCTGTTTTCATCAAGTGTCTACACGATGCCGTTTCCAAAATGTGCCGGTTAGAGTTCAATTTTCAAAATCTACTGTTTTCAAAATGTGCCGGCAAAAAATGTGCCGTTTTGCTATTGGTATTAAAATTGGTAACCTTCCAATCAGAAAGACCTGTTATGTCAAATTTCTTGGTGTTCTTTTGGATGAAAATCTCTCATGGAAATATCACCTGACAGAACTTTCAAAAAAATTGGCTAGAACTTGTGGCATGTTTTTCAAAGTTAGACACTTTTTACCCATTAACATTTTGATTTGTCTTTATAATTCTCTATTTTCCCTTTCCTACAGTATGGTTTATTAGTTTGGGGTCTTACTTACGAGACTTATATCAATCCTGTGTTTTTGTTACAGAAGAGGGTTATAAAGGCAATTTCATTTCAAAACTTTGCTTCTCCTTCCTCTCCAATCTTTTCTGACTGGAAGATTTTAAAGCTGCATGACCTTTTTCAGCTGAAATTGTTATGTTTTGTTTATGATTGTGTCAATAAAATTTCTCCTTCTTGTTTCCATTCTTTCTTTGAATTAGTTGAATCTGTTCATCCATATCGTACACGGCAAGCAACTAATAATGATATTTTTCTAAATCAGAAAAATACCCTTCAATATGGTCTTAGGTCAGTTCGTTATTTTGGAGCAAAATGCTGGAATAACATTCCCTCAGAGATAAAAAGTTCACCTTCTGCTTATATTTTTCGTCGTAAACTTAAAACTGTTTTCGTTGAAAGAAATTACAGATCATAAAAGGTGCCCATTCAACCTCCGTCAAAAATTAGGTAGGTAAATTTTTCAAAGAATTTTCGAGATTTTTAAAAGACTTATCTAATCAGTTATTAATAGGGGGTGCTCTCTCCTCGATTTGCCTAGCTACTGAGAGCCCCTCCTTAAGAAATTCCCCCATGCAATTCCTTTGTCTTCATCATGTAATCAAGTTTTATTTTAGATTTCTGCTGTAGTATCTGTCTTGTATTAATTATTTTTGCATGTTGCATTTAATTGTATTTAATTTTGTCATTTGGAGTTGTATGTAGAGGAATTTTAAAATTATACGAAACTGAAACTGAAACTGTTTTCGTGTGAACGGGAGGCCTATCCGTCACAATTTTCACCGTTTTCAATGGACCAAGATCGAACCTCGTTCCAATGTAAACCTCTTACCAGCAGCTTTCTAATTTCTGGGTGTAAAAGATCCGTGCTGTTGCCAAACAAACTTTTCGCATCTAATTACATACATTTTGCTAACGCACGTTAATTTGGGCTACAATACCGTGGATGTGGACCTGCAAATAAAAGTGATAAAATAAAGTACTGTAATGTTACAGTAAAATATTAAAATTTGTGTAAAGGAAGAAGATCTCAAAAGTACAAATAATGAATGTCCTAATTGCTGTTAAAAGTAGTCCCCTTTGTGAAACTAGTCCCTGTAATAGGGTGTGTTTGATTGGTACCAATTCTGAAAACGGTAGACTTGGAAGACTGGGAATTTGTGTTTGTTTTACTTCCAATTCCAACAACGGCAGGTGTGGCAGGTTTGGAAGGCCTGCTGAACCTTCTGCTCCAAAAGGAAGAAGGCTTGGCAGACTTAAGAGAGATTCTCATTTTCATTTGCAAAACTCTGATAACGAGGCGAATTTGCTTGCGTTGCTACGGTGGTGAACCTTTACTTGTTGTTGCCAAGCACCAGACTCGTCTTCGTGTTTGTCAACTGGAAACCTCTTCTTCGCCAGGATGTATCTGAAACCTAACCTTCTGCTTTGAGGAATTTTGTGTTTGATTGGGAACTGTTTTTTTCCATCTCTGCAAAGTCTACCGTTTTCAGAATTTGGTAGGTTTGGAATTACCAATCAAACACACCAATAGTGTCCTTCATCGATTTCAGTTTTTCTTTAAAGGTATTCTTCTTCTTTACGTTCTTTATATCATCAGGTCCCGAATTCCAAATTACTTGCCTTCTAAATCTGAAACTGTTCCTACCTATCTCCTTCTTTGGCCTAATTATCTTAAATTTGTTCTCTTTCCCTATTCTTTGATTAACATTCAACATTTCTGCTATCCTATGATCATAGCATCCATGCATAATTGTAATAATTCTCTTCTTGTATATGTATGAGAGAGGAAGCCATCCTGCCCTCTCCACTGTGATCTTTGTATCATGATCTTTTGGCAGTGGCAGTTGATTTACTATTCTTGCTGCTCATGCTTGAACCTCCATTGCCGTTGCGTGAACCTCTAAGTTACCCTTTCATTGACATAGTAACATTTTAGTTTCAATATCAGTTACTTATTCCACACTCCGCCAAACGTGTAATCTTTTTGGACTGACCTGGTAGATTCTTAACTCATGAAAATCATTACCACGGCGTTTTGTGTTGGAGGTTTCATTTTTCGTTTGCAATTGCCATTTGATGGTATGAAATTTTGGTGAAATGTTTCAACATGCACAAGAAATATCTGCCACGCTGACAAATGTACACCTGATATAGTGCACATGAATAACAAATCCAAAGAAAATACGAAGTTTTCCTATGATTTATTTTATTTCAAATATTTTATTTCAGTTGGTAATCGGCCTAAATTTATGGCATCATTATATCCCAAATTATGTAGCAATAATGCCTTTGACCTTTGAAACGTTTAAATTTGTTTTAAATTATGTGTCAGTAAAAAATTAATCATATTTGCAAAGCAGATTTATGAATTGATTGCTTAATTAATAAGTGTGCCTCACATGAGTCTCCAGGTGAAGATATCTGCGAATAATATATTACAGAGTTTTTCATGATTACTTAATTATAACGTATTTTGGCGCATCGTGTCTGGAAGTCAATTCGAGACACACTTTGATTCGTTTGTAATATTTGTAACTTCTGTAATTATTGATTGTAAATATGTTTCTACCAAAGAGGTCTAATTCCTACTAGTTTGTGTAGTTGAAATTACATTGATTTAGAATTGCTACAGAAATTTTCTTCCTGTTTCTGAATCTGCTTTTCATTGAAAATTTCTATTTTCAAAAATCCGATACGTTTTTAAAAAGCTTTCGAACTCTATTTTCAAAAATCCGATACGTTTTCAAAAAAGCTTTCGAACCCAGTTTCGATGACGTCTCACTTTTTGGCCAACTTCAACGATTTTTGAAAACAACCAAAGCCATTTTCGATCAAAAAGGTAAGCCTGCAGCCTGTTTTTAACGAAAATCAAGGATTTTGAAAATAGCAATTGTCCACGAAACAGGTAAGGTGACCAGAATCGAAAATTTTTGAAAAAAGCGATTGTCGACGAAACAGGTAAGGTTAAGCCTTACTTCTCGACCAAAATCAACGATTTTTGAAAATACCCTTTTTCGATGATAAAGATAAGCCTATCTCCTTACTTTTTCGACCAATATCAAGGATTTTTGAGAATAGCAATTTCAATGAAAAAGGTAAGCCTATGGCCTTACACAAGGATTTTTTAAAATGGCAGCTCTCGTCAGAACGGGTGAACCGATGACCTTACTTTTAGATCAAAATCAAGGATTTTTGAAAATACCCATTTTCGATGAAACAGGTAAGTTTTTAAAACTCTCGATTTGGTCAAAAAATAAGGTTATATGCTTACTTTCTTAATTGATATCTGCTATTTTCAAACATTTTCTTCCTATTTCATAAAGCAAAGCTATTTTCATAAAGATCGGCTGCTTATAAAATTCTTCATAATTTGTTAAAGAGGCATACTGCCTTCATCTTGATGCATACAAGTCATGTTATAGATAAAAGAGATATACACTGACACCATCAGAGACAGACAAGAAAAATAAAGTTAGTTTTTAATATCAAAACCTTGCAGAAATAACAACTCTTTGCGACAGACAACAGTAGGCAAAATCGGCTAAGGGTTTTTTTACCCATTTCAAGTCATGCAACCATACTCTTGGGAAGTTTCAAGTCAATCCCCTGCCCCGTTTTTGATGAATTTCAACAGGTTATAGAACTTTATGCCGGTAATCGCTAAATCCTTTATCCGGTTTGCGATCTCAATAAAACAGCAAAAACTAGTGGCGACGTAGCCTACCTATTTATCTAGCAAAGAACGTTTGGATTACTGATTTCAGTCTATTATTTTGTTTCGTGCAGCAGATTCCCTCGTTTCACTTCTTTGGCTCACGCGGTAGGTGTCTTCTTTTTGTTATTTTTCTTGCATCATTTATGTCACTGGAGATGAATAAGGGTGCATAATTTTCATTTTAAATTTCGTCATCTGTAATAAGTCTATCTGAAAACTTAGATTTTCTTTCAAAAAAGTACTAAAAAATACTCTGATCCAGGGTAGGCAAGTCTACACTTTGGGGATGATTTTTCCTGATTCGGAATCATTTTATATCCAACAATACTTTGATTCAGCTACCCAGCCGCATGTTTGTACTTAATTCCGCACAACGGTAGTTTGCAAGCAAGCGAATTTTTACAGAATAAAAGGTCGCCAAGCCGTAACTTTCTTTCAACTTAATAAATTTTCAGCTCGCTCGCAAAATGCCGCTGTGTGGAAATAAGGATTGAAGCCTTCATGTTTTTTGTTCATGGTTGTTCTTGCTTTTGAAAACTTAGACGGCGTTCACACGATGCCAGCAAGGAGGAAAAATCTTTTTGCGTGTTTGTTTACATTTTTGCGTGTTTGTTTACATTTTAGTGGGGCCAATCATAAGGCTCTTATTTTACACGTGACTTTGTGGTGCATTTTCAGCTAATGGCGTCGTATGAGCACAGAAGCTGTGGCGTGGGGCATTTGGAGCAAAACCATACTCCATATTTAGGCCCGAAGGCACATTAATTTCAAGAATTTTCAAAAGCTTTGAATCAGACAAGAAAGACTAGTATCTTTTCTAAGAATTTTTGCCAAAACCTAAAATGATGAAATTTGAAAGCTCGAAAATATCGCAATTTGCTTTTTAAGGGTTTTTGCAGCCTTCCACTCTGCCTAACAAGGCCTACTTGACAGATGATGCTGTGTTTCCTTGATAAAGATTTGTTTCTACGCACAGTTTTCAACGCAGCGGAAACTAATATAATAAAAATACTTTTCAATTACTTTTACTTCATTTAACAGCACAAGCACAATTGTACTGGAAGGCCCAAAGTTTCATTGCCTGTTAGATTCTAAATCACAGATCGTTGTTGAGATACGTGAGATTGCCTATGTGATTCTTCTTCGTTTTGAGTTATATTTTGCAGTTTGCTACATTAGAAACAATCAGACGGAAAAGAAACGAAGGGAATAAAAAAGCCTCTAAGGCACGAAGGATAACTGTGAAACGTAGAGCTTTCTCTACTCTACTCGCAAGTATCTCTAAAATCAAATATATCCAGAAATTACTGAATTACTTTGCAAGGCGTTTAAAATTCTGCTTGACCTCTGGTTGACCTCATCCTCTCATCAGATTGGCCTTAGTCAGAAAACCGAAAGCCAAAGCAATTTGAAGAAGAGGTAAATAAGTAATAACTTACCCTGTTTTCATTCACTTAGACCAAGCAATACTGAATAAACAAAGTTCCACTTGTTTAATCCTGAACAGAGCAAATTCTCAGCGATGAAGTGAAACTGTTTTCACTTGCCATGTTTGACCAACACAGCCTTGGCTGTTCTCTCACAATAAGTTGACGAATGTGAAATGTACATCGATTCCAAAATCTAAGAAGAAATGGCGCGAAAACAATCTTGTCGCCAGTCTCCTAAAATAGAAGATGTTTCCATAACAAACTTCATTCTATCTTTTTCACCGCAGTCATTTTCAGTTCATAACTAGGAAACTGACGAGTAAATGTATTTGATTGTCGATGTTATGATTAGACATTGCTGAAGTAAATTGAAAGCTTTTCTAACTAAAATAGATAAGCCCTTGACATCTCCAAACTTCGCCCATTAAGATATGAGAATTCTAGAATTAGAAACACACATGCAGTTCCAAACTTTAGCACTCTACAAGCATTTTTTTTTCATCAACTAAGAATATGGGCCAATAGTAAAAGTTTCTTATAACTATCAGATTTTGAATACTCAAGAGCTGCCATGGCAATTTTCATTTTTACTACCTGTGCTCTGGTGAATAGTTCAAACAATGTTTTTTATGCCTTTTCAACGTTTAGGTATTCACTAAGGTACTGTAATATGATAAAGTAAACAACTGAAAATGAAGCAAAAATATGTCAAGGATTTCCTTTGTCAAAAATAGATACTTCCTTAATTTACATTTTGCTTGTACGTGGTTTCTTAATTTTTGGCGATGTGAGAGTTGAGTTTCTAATCATAAGCAATTTCTTATAAAAAGATGTATCCTTACAAGCAACGGAATTGTTTCTGGAAAGGATCTTGTGTCTTCTTGAAAAGGGACTGATTTTTCGAGAATTTAGTCAGCATTGAACCAATTCAATTGTAGAAAACACCCCCCCCCCCCTACGAAAGCTGTTCCTTAGAAAATATTCAAGCATTCAAGTTTCTTATTTTTTGTGTAATCTGAGGGATTGGTTTCTTATAAAGCCAGAACTTTTTATTCTCATCAAATAAATTTGTGTATTTCATTACATATAAACATTTTTGGAGACTGGAGACAAGATTGTTTTCGCGCCATTTCTTCTTAGATTTTGGAATCGATGTACATTTCACATTCGTCAACTTATTGTGAGAGAACAGCCAAGGCTGTGTTGGTCAAATATGGCAAGTGAAAACAGTTTCATTTTATCGCTTGGAATTTACTCTGTTCAGAATTAAACAAGTGGAACTTTGTTTATTCAGTATTGCTTGGTCTAAGTGAATGAAAACGGGGTAAGTTATTACTTATTTACCTCTTCAAATTGCTTTGGCTTTTGGTTTTCTGACTAAGGCCAATCTGATGAGAGGATGAGGTCAACCAGAGGTCAAGCAGAATTTTAAGCGCCTTGCAAAGTAATTCAGTAATTTCTGGATATATTTGATTTTAGAGATACTTGCGAGTAGAGTAGAGAAAGCTCTACGTTTCACAGTTATCCCTCGTGCCTTGATGCTTTTTTTATTCCCTTCGTTTCTTTTCCATCGGATTGTTTCTAATGTAGCAAACTGCAAAATAAAACTCAAAACGAAGAAGAATCACATAGGCAATCTCACGTATTTCAACAACGATCTCTGATTTAGATTCTAACAGGCAAGGAAACTTTGGGTCTTCCAGTACAATTGTGCTTGTGTTGTTAAATGAAGAAAAAAGTAGTTGAAAAGTATTTTCATAACATTAGTTTCCGTTGCGCTGAAAACTGTGCTGTAGAAACAAATTCTTATCAAGGAAACATAGCATCATCTGTCAAGTAGGCCTTGTTAGGCAGAATGGAGGGCGGCAAAAGTCGTTAAAAAGCTAACAGCGATATTTTCGAGCTTTCAAATTTCATCATTTTAGGCTTTGGCAAAAATTTTAGGAAAATGTCAGTCTTTCTTGTCTGATTCAAAGTTTTTGAAAACTCTCGAAAAATTAATGTGCTTCCGGGCCTAAATATGGAGTATGGTTTTGCTCCAAATGCCCCCACGCCACAGCTTCTGTGTTCATACGACGCCATTAGCTACAAATCTACCACAAAGTCACGTGAAATGTAGGAGCCCTGTGATTGGCTCCCAAGAAAAACGTAAACAAACACGCACAAAATATAAACAAACACGCATAAAATGTAAACAAACACGCAAAAGCCAAAAGATTTTTCCTCCTTGCTCACGATGCCGGCATATTTTGAAAACAGTGAAAAATTCGACGGATAGGCCTCCGTCGCGAGAAAACGGCACGAGAAAACGGCACATTTTTTGCCGGCAGATTTCGAAAACGGTAGATTTTGAAAACGGAACTCTCGCTGGCACATTTTGAAAACGGCATCGTGCGAACACTCGAAAAGGATGAAAACAGATTATTTTTCGACGCTTCTGGAGCGAGACTGATCGCTTCTTAGGGTGCAGGTACATTTCTACCAGGTGAGCCAGAAAAAAGTTCCCACTTTTGAAAATTCATAACACCAAGACTAATTCACGGATTTGAATTATTCAAATTCTAGTTAAAAGCCGAAAGATCAAAGTATTTTTGTGATTTTTCTCGCTGTCCTACCAGCACTACAAATATAGATTAATTCTACTTTACAAAAATTTCATGGTTGCAAAATGACTGAAAAATGGCCTAAAACATCGATCAATGCATAAATGACTTCCCTCACAGAATAATGAAGGAAATGCAACTTCTCATGGGTGAGAGATATCATCTAGGCATTAATTGCCTTGGGATTGAAAATCCTTCGTATTTGTTTGAAAATCAATTTCTTATAACTCTAGAGGGAAGTGAAACACCCATGGCCTATTGTTCGATTTGAATAGAGTTCCTACAATCTGATCAATGTTTTAGGCCCTTTTTCCATCATTTTGCAACCATGAAATTTTCATAAAGTTGAATTTACCGATACTTCTAGTGCTGGTAGGACAACGAGAAAAATCATAAAAATACTTCGATCTTTCGACTTTTAACTAGAATTTGAATGATTCAAATCCGTGAAGTAGTCTTGGTGTTATGAATTTTCAAAAGTGGGAACTTTTTTCTGGCTCACCCGGTATGGCATCAACGTCTTACTACGAGTTTGTTACCGTCAATTTTCCTACCGTTTTCAAATTATTCCGGCATCGTTTGAACGCTAGCTCAAGTTTTGCTACGGTCTCATTTCTCACCGTTTTCAAAATATGCCGGCATCGTGTGAACGCAGTCTTACTTTCTTAAAAGAAACAAGAAATTTATTTCGTTACAAACTGCCACAGAACACCCCTCGGCAATAGACCTTTTAGTTATTCTGAAAAGAATTGGAATCGAATGCTATTTTGCTACATTTGTAGGATTTTCGAATGTGTACAATAGTAATAGAAGCTGTAACGTCACTCGATCGAACCTCGCGTATAAAAATATATAAAAAATAACGCTCAATCCACGCTCTTTTCTAGAATAGCTAAAAGGTCTCTTCTGTAAAGATTCTTGATCGAGCAATATTTTGTACATTCTTATACGAGAAGTTCGATGAAGTGGCAGTAACAATTCTATCACCATTTTTCGCATGCGAAAATTCTATAAAATTATCAAAATTTCTGTTGTCAAAAACATGAAAAGACCTTCATATTAAATTTAAGCACAAAACATCAGCAACATTTTTGTTTAATTTATAGTATTTGTTTCGGGTATCTTGCGAAGTATGTACGACCGCACCTTGACTACGGGGATGTTATTTACCATATCCCGGAGAAAGTATGTCAGTTCAGTGGAAGCGTAATCTTAACGACCTTTATGGAAAAGTTAGAATCTGTCCAGTATTCAGCTGCGCGAGCAATTACGGGAACATGGAGAGGAACATCACGTGAAAAGCTGTACGCAGAACTTGGATGGGAATCGCTAAGCGGCCGAAGATGGAGCAGACGCCTAACTTTGTTCTACAAGATCATTAATAATCTAACTCCGGTTTGTACTAAGGACCCAATCCCACCGCTTCAACAGTTTCAATACTCTCTTCGCAACCAGGATGTCATTGGGCGAATAAAGGCCAGAACAGAAAAATTCAAATCTAGTTTCTATCCTCATTGCTTGTCTGAATGGAATGAACTTGATTCTGAGATTAGACTTGCACCGTCTGTTGCCGTTTTTAAGAAGAAGCTTTTATCGATAATCAGATCTATCTTTGGCATTCATGACCCAGAAGGTCTATCCTATCTTACTCAACTCAGGGTTGGTCTTAGCAAATTGAATTTTCACAAATTCAGGCATAATTTTAGGGATACAATAAACCCAATGTGCCCTACAAACGATGGTATCGAGGATACAGAACACTTCTTGTTGCTTTGCCCTTCCTTTGCAATACCACGCAGAGATCTTCTCGCTGGAGTTTTTGCTTTATTACGACCATTTGGATATACAAACGTCCAAAACGATGTTCTCATGCAGATCTTATTGTATGGTGACAAAAACTTTCCCAATGAACTCAATAAAAATATACTGCTGCTAACTCTACAGTTTATTCACAAATCTGGTCGATTTGATTAGAAAATTGCAAACTCCGTTCTAAGCCATAAAACCACAACTATCATTTCCCATTTAAGTAAACGTGTATTTCTTTTCTTTGTTTTTGTTTTCTTTTATTTCATTTTTCTTTTACTGGTATACTTAAGGTCTGTCTCAAATTGGATGCCAGGCGATATCTGTCATAATGGTTTATTACTCATTCAATCACTTTAGTTGTTCAATCGCAGGCATTTCTCGTTGTGGCATGGAATTTGAGACAGAGTAGTTTTAATCTCTATGTTCAATTGGTCTCGGGGTAGTCTTAGCCTCTTGCTCCTCGGGGTATCGTTCTAGTAGTATTGTATAGTCGTATAGTAATTTTGTAAAGTAGTGTAGTTTGTAAATTTACATTGTAATTTTTTAAATGATATAAAAAAAAGTAGTACTTCCACTTGCGTGACGAGTAGAAGATCTAGCAAACCCTAACCCCATGAGCTATGAGCAATATCGCTCTGCCTTCATAATATTTTTGGATGTTTAAATATTTTTGGGTATTCGTTAGAGTCAATCACTTGCTGTAACGTGGCAGGGAGTTTTCTTTCTGAGACACCTGGTCGAGTTGTAGCTTTTATTAAATTTCCTGTACATTATATCATAATTGTAAATGGCTGTCATAGTTGGAACTTGATGACATCATGTCATGTCCTTTCCAAATATGGCTGCCATAGAATATTTATGTAGTTGCAGTTTAGCTGTTTATATTTGTGATAAAATAATATCGTTAGATTCAGATTCTTCATAGAGTAGCTATTGGTCGATTGTCTTAAAGGTTTTTTATAGTCATATTGCTCTAGCATGAATGGTTCTTGGCAATTCAGATTTTCCTTTCCACATCCACGAAGCAGTTTCCAGAAATCTGCCATGCCCAATGAGTCCTCTTGATTTTTTTCAAACTTCATTAAGGTTCATTGAACAAGTCTATATGAAATATAACGACCGGCTGTTTCACTTGGACGAATAATCTTTACAACCTGAAAAAAGAAATTTTAACTTTTGTTTAAATTTAAGATCTCATCATTTCTAAAAATGTTCCTTAATGTAAAAGACAATTCTTCCACAGTTAAATTGCAATTATTGGCTTTCAAATTTCCAAATTAAAACTAACTACATGTGTTGACAGATGTTCGGAAAGAAAGTGTTTAATGTTGAAATAGAATGCGAGTTCTATCATTCCGTGGACTAACAGTCACTAATCTATATCTTGCGATTGCAGTCTTTGTAATATGAAAATGGGCATGCATTTCCCACGCCTTAGTTGGTTTGGGAGTGCGATGGCGTGCTAATTTTTCATCATGATCACGAATATTCGTTGTTTTTCATTCTTGTTATCAAGTAATATCGGTGGGCTTTCACGATGATCTTTCATATTGTAAACTACAGGAAATTAAGAACATTGATAGAGAATCCTATATGGCAGGCCTTGAGTAAGGTCTGCAAAACGTTGATGCGTATGCGTAGTGTTGATGTCCTTGTTCTGTCAAAAAGAAAGTGTCGATGATAAGGGTCTTTATCTTAGGCCCTCGTAGATAATTAAACTTGGTAAAAGTTACGAAAATATTTTTACGTCGAATTTGTATTTCTCTATAGTGCTTTCTATAGTAAATCAACTGAAAGGTCAAAGCAGTTCGGCCATGCAGTTTCCTCCCGTCTGATTAAGTGTGAAGCTCAGTTGAAACTAATTAAGGATTACACAAAAGTTATTTGCAGATTAAAGAAGGGGAAGATGAGAGTACATGCCCTGGAAACAAAACAACCAAACCTTTTAAAGTTTATAATAGATAACTCTATGCAAACTCGTAGTGGACCTTCCCTAGGGATGCTCTGCAGAAAGTCTGGGGAAAGGTTTGCTCCCCGGTCTCTTACGATGTTACTTCAACAAAATGGTGAGAAAGATAGATGCTGGTCCATGAACAAAGTTTTCTATCGCAAAATACACCGGCATGTAAAGATTACTATAGACAAGTCCATTCTCCACATCTTACAGTTATGTCGAATCCATTATTCGCTAAGATAAATCAATGAATATTTAAAAAGTTTCGTTTGCATCTTGTCTGCTTCGCAAGTAAGCTAATCTTCACAACAGTATTCTTCGCCCTTCGTAAAGAACTCGAAGCGCTATTCGGCAGCAAAATTGTAGGGACATCGAGGGATAATTGAAGGAGCGATCCAAATTCAGTACCAGAAGTATTCTTTTGCGAAATTTTTTGCGATCGAAATATTCAAGAAATTTTGAAATTTTCCGATTTACCCGTGCGACTTTTCCCACGCCTTGAACAATTGAAACGTGTGTGGAGGCGTGCGCTTGCAATCGCACGCCCAATATTACAAAGACTGTAATAAGAAATTTTCAAAAGACAGAACGATCAAAGAGCTTTATCAAAGACACAAGACAACGAACTGAGTGAATGGATAGATTACAAATCAAAACTTGGGTTCCTCTCAAAGGTAAGAATTTCACGTCTGCAAATTTTCAGATAGACTTTACAACATCTCTATGTCGACACAATGAACCAAAACAAAATTTCGCAAGATCTGTAACAAAATAGCAATCTAGAGACTTTTCAAAAAGATTCAATCGTTCTGGGTCACAAGGAATGGGAACTTGATTTAAAAATGCAAAACACATTGGCAGAAAGGTCCTCCTCTTTAGCGTAATCGTGTGGAAACGGATGAAATGTGCGCAAAAACTTTCAACAAGAAATTTGCTATGGTTAATCAACGCCAGCTGCGCTCTATAGTTTTAGAGAAAATTGAAATTTAAACCATGATGATAAAATTTTTTTGGTCAAGAAATTGCATGAATCCGCTTAAAGGTAATTTGGACGAAAGTCGAAGAAGTTGAGCGCAGTTGAAGATTTTGACTCGTCGGCTCCTATGAAAATTTTCGGGTTGAAGAAAATTTATTACTCCTTTCTCTATATCCGAAGAATCTCTTTGACAATTGTGTGCAGGAAAGTAAAGAATTTGACTGACCATTTTGAAAATACATTTGTATGCAGCGGTTGTAGCAATCTGTAGTATTTCATATTTCATATTTAATTCTTTTCAGGAGGGTTGCCCTTCAACAAATTGATTTTCAAGGGGCCCTCCGACTAGTCATTGGCCTTAGTCATAGTCATTAATCATTGGCCTATGTTATTACAATGACAAAGCGCAACATGTCCATTTCTTGAAAGTCTTACCTGCCCTCGTTTTAACCCAAAGTATCTAGCAACTGGATCTCCTTGTTGTATTCTTGGCAACTGATGTTCTTTCAATTTGTATCTTGCCAGTAATTCTGCTTTTTCGTCTGCAGTCATAACAACGTGTTCTGGAACGAGCTGATAAATGAAAAGAAGATTCTTGACTTCAGAAAGAGAAACAGAAATTTATCAGGCGAGTCAGAAAAAAACAAAAGCCGTTTCAAAGACGTACTCCCCCTTAAATAACAAATGCAACAACATCCCAAGCACTTGACTAAATAGTCACTATGATAAATAATTTCGAAATCTTCCTGGTTGAAATCAGTTACGTTGTCCCAATCTTGCACGGGATTTTCTCGATAAAATCGCCACGAGAAGCCTGCAAAAAGGTCCAGAAATCACAAAAGAATTTCCCTCATTCTTCTGCCTGATAGTAATGACCTGAGCAGGCTTTCGCACATGCTATCCTCAAGGGAGGTGGAAAATTATTCAAGGGGATTCCATCCTCCCAAGAGAACAAATTATATTTTGATACACGTAAGTATCATTGTTGTTAGGATTGAAAACTGGTCAAATTTGGCTCATCGTTGTCAGTTGTTCTAGCAGGTTTTTGACGGGATTCCTGTAGAAAACCTCCAATATCCATGGGAAGGAATAACCGATTAAAGCAAATCAAATTACTGCATCTAATTACCGTAAAAGCTCTATTAAGCCCCCGGGGGGCTTATTTAATTTTGGACCTTCCAGAGGGGGGGCTTAATAGAGAGGGGGGCTTATTAGAGAGGGGGGGCTTATTCACAAAATCAAGCGAAAAGGATATATTTGGTAGCTTTTCAGTTCCTTTATTCCATATTTTGCGGATTCAACAGACAATTTTCCGACTCAAATACACAGATTCGACTCACTTTTTATCCCATATCATACTAAAATTAACATGTAAGATTGTATAGCTAAATAAACGGCAAGATTTGTAAATTCTAGAATTTTGTATAAGTGGGGGGGGCTTAATAGAGAGGGGGGGCTTATTTCAAATTTTGACTCAGAGAGGAGGGGCTTATTAGAGAGGGGGGCTTAATAGAGGGGGGGGGCTTAATAGAGCTTTTACGGTAAGCATATCGGCAAATGAAACAAGACCATTTTCAATCAATAGTATTGCTTTGATATTCAGGGAGTAGTATAGACTACATTGCATGAGTCCCTCTAACTTACGCTCGTTGTTGTTGTTGTTGTTGTTGTTATCGCTTCAGTTGAAGGACTTATGTCCTTACGCTTCAATTAGACTCGATTACATGTCGAAGTTTCGCTTTTTGACTGAACTGATATAGCTACAACAACGACTTATTCCCATACGCTTGCGGAAACGGTAAAGTTCCGTACTGATTCTATTTGAAACCTTTCCGCTGCTCCACAAAAAGTTCGATTGAGCAGTGTTGGAGTCTCTATCACTATTGTGTACATTTGAACATTCTACAAAATGTATCAATCTGTCGTTCCATTCGCATTCCTTTTTAGAATGTAGCTGTGGACCTAAATAATCTGCTAGTTTTCCTCACAACCACTGGGTCTAAAATGCCTTAAAAGTCAGTTTTCTAGAACTGCTTTACCATCAAATTAGGTATCAGTACTTCGGTAAAGGATCATTCTTGCCACAAAAGCAAAAACCGCCTTGCTCTAAGCCACATGCTGATCGGTGGACGACGGGGCGACAGAATCCTGTCAACGATTGAAATTTTTTGCCGTTTTTACAGCTCTTTGTCCATAAGGCCCTCAGTGGAGCGATAACAACAACAACAATTCAACTCAATGAAATGAGCGTAACTTGAGGGTCCTTATGGTAGTGAGGCTACGCTTCAATACAGGGACTAATTAGGCCAAGTCTGCAGCGTTCACGGCGCGACCAATCAGATCGCTACTTTTTTAATATGGTCAACCCACATGCCTATTCGTAGCGTACGATTGGTTATTAGTTCAAAATTCGACTTCTCGAAGCGAAGCGACGCTCGAAATGACCTTCGAAGGGACGTTCGAATTTTCTTTCGTCGTTCGAAGGATGTAAGGTGTTCTAAGTTTCTTCTGACTTTTCGTAAGATTTCAGTCCCTGTTTAGGATCCGTTTGGTCGTGAGTTCTTTGTATGAGTGAAATTAAGACATCAGATTATAAATGTTGAACGAATACAAGGAATCACGTCGTCAGTCTAGGAGCAGTATGTTTTCAAACTCCGTGCGTTTTTTGACTCACTCAGTAGGTGGAAGATAAAGAGTCAACTTAGATTGATAACAGTACTGCGCAAACTATGGCTTTGCAGTAAAGATAATTTACACCGTATGCTTAAGAACATCAAACGAGGGCCTCAAACAGGGTTGGGAAGGAAACAGTGTATCGAGAAAATTTTGTCATACAATAAAGTAGAAAACTTCTTTCATAAAATAAAGTGAGAGACAAAAGGGGGTGATTCAAACTCTATTTGTAGGTGAGTGACTATTTACATTGCTGTCATATTTTCTTTTTTCATTGACATCCTAAACTGCTGAAAATAAGAACATTGTGATCAACAACAACCTTTCGAAATTAATCGAAACAGGGAATCAGTCCCCAGCAGCTGCACAACTGCGACATGGTAAGTATACCATCCCGGAAATAAGCATCTCAGAATGGATTCAATCCCTTAATGGAACTTTTCTTGCTAAAATAATTAAAATTAGTCTCCAGCAACAGGTAATTATTGGCATGCACTGTAAAATTTGTACTGAGCAGCTGATTCCCAAGGCAAAGTGAAATGGGTTTCTTATTGTTTCATAGTGACCCTTTGTTTTTAAGATGTTTAATGGGTTGTTAATTTGCCTGTTGCATTGCCTGGTCTCACTGCGTCCTCATTTTGCCAATAGACCTTTTAGCTATTCTAAAAAGGAATGTGGATCGAACGATATTTCATCACAATTTGTAGAATTTTCGAATGTGTACAATACTGAAAGAAGCTCTAACGCCACTCAATCGAACCTCGTGTATAAAAGTGTATAAAAATAACGCTCGATCCAGGCTACTTTGTAGAATAGCTATAAGGTCTATTTCCGATATAGAAACAAAAGCAAAAATAGTGGCGATCTAGGTTATTCATTTAACTACAAAACAACATTGGTATCACTCCTCTCAGTCTATTAGTTTACTTTACGTAGAGAATTCTGTCCGTTCATTTCTATGGGTCAGTCGCTAAACAAGAACGATGGAGAAAAATAAGCTACAAACCTCATGTTCCGTAATATTGACCAGTAGCTCTGTTTCGAGAAACTGTTCAAGAATATATTTGGGTGCCATATCAACTAGTGCCTGAAAAGAAAATAACATCAATTAAAAACAAATGACAGAGATATAAGGCGACTTAAATCAGGGGCCTGGGCAATCTAAAAATAGCCTATTGTATTCCTATATATTTTGTGATCTCAAAAGATTGTCAAAACAATGGGACAAATGACGGCCATCTTTTGCTCTTTTTGTAAGCTAGGGGTTATAAGACATTATCTAAGACAACTTAAATCAGGACCCTGGGAAATCTAGATATAGTTTATTGTATTCCATTATTGTATTTGATGATCTCCAGAAATTATATCAAAACAATTGGACAAATGTGATAGGTCCGAGGCGTAACCTAGGAAAGTTTCACGTGGTCACACCCTTAAGACTTTCGGAAAATGTAGGCAACGCCTGGACTTATTACGTTGAGTCCTAGTAATAGCTACCACCCACCCATCCCTCGCTGTACTAGTACTGTACGCGTGCTGGTGGCTTGTGCTTCAACAAAAGAGATTATAAATATATTTCATGGATATGTTATACAAACAACTTCCTTTGTACATTTTGGTTTCAAAATCATTAGAACAATTGATTCAAAATGTGCCCTATCACACACTGGACTCAAAACAAAACAATTAGTTTTATCTCCAACCTAGGCCTGAAGTTTAAAATGTTTGGCGGCAAAATTTTTGTCATTCCTTTGTCTGTTTGTAAGAACGAAAAGTTCAGTTGATATCACCGTTTTTTCTGAATTGTGAGATAAAAACTTCAAAGTGGTGACTTCATTTTGAAATGAATAAATTTGATATTGTTTCTCAAAATTTGGATGGGATATTGTTTTGACTGAACGAAATATTGGTTAAATTGTGTTTTTATGCAATTTGTGTTGGACTTTTGAATTTTGAAAGAAAATCTGAGGGACAATAAACAAATTTGGATAAATCATCAAGGAAATCTAAATTCCTTGTGCTTTGCATCAGCTACATACAGAACTGAACAGAAAAATTCTCCCTGCAATGCTTCCTGTGATGGCAAGAACAGCAGAATATGGCTTCTTAAATGCCCCATGTTCTTTCTAACTTGCCCAGTGGTTCACCCAAACAGAAAGCGTGCTTACTGACATATCTTCCTTCTACTTGGAGTAGCTTTCTTGATGACAATCATGGAAGTCACAACAAAACAAAGCTATTTTCTAAAGTTCAAGAAGAGTACCTGTTTTGCTGATGGTGTCATTCCTTGTTGAACTACAATAATTGCTCTGTTAATGTTTTCTTCTTGCATCCTTGTGCAATATCTAGAAACAACATGCAATGAAATATTTTTGATAGAAAATACCATGATTGTTTTGTTCCATGAGTCATATCTCAGTACACCAGAAGAGCATGACATTTCCAGGTTGTCAAATAGAATCACAAGGACTGCAAATACCCATGGCAAAAAAAGTTAAAATATATTAGAAAGCTTACCTACAAAACAAAGGATTTCAGAAAAACTTACTGCTTTATTGTTTTGATTCCAACCTTTTCCTCTTCAGGGAAAAAGACAAACATCTGATCTAGAATTAAAAACAAAAGAAGACAAATTCAAAATACAAAGTGACATTATCTATTTCCATTATGCAACAAAGCAACAATTTCAATATCACAGGGGCTGCCACCATTTCATGGAGGAAACAATCACAAGATTAGGGCTTTTAGAAACCTTCCCATGAAGTTTACAGAAACTTTTTTGGACCATAAGCAAGAATTTCTGGTAAATCAAAAAATATTGTACGTAGGTACTGTTCCAAGCTTCAGTTTCAGTTTTCATTCTAAAATTCACAACACACAAGTTTCAATACAAAATACATAAAATACAAGAATACAGATATTTGAAAAAATCACACAAACACCTACAATTAAACTAAGGAAGAGTACATGAAACCTGTATGTGGGGAATTCCTTAAAGGAGGCACTCTCTCAGTAGATTGGCTAATCAAGGAGAGAGCACCCCTATATTATTGCAGAGATTTCAAACTAATCACATACAGCAGATCTTCTTCATATGAAAGATCTTTCTCCCACAAGGTAAGAATTGTTTCAATAACAGGAACAATGAGTTAGCTTCTTGCAAAGGCTGTTTAAATTCATGAGATAAGCTCACAATAAACACAAACAAATACCTGTGGGGTCATCATTGTGTGCTACAAGAATAGAAAGGTCACTCCTTGAAGGTCTGTTTTCACTGCAAAACAAATTATTTGGCAATGAATGAATGTACTAGGTGACAGAAAACACTTCACAACCTAATGACATAAAGCTTCATGAAATTGAATGCAGTGGAAATGCGGAATTATCATTCTCTTGTTGAAAATAGCTTCTGACGAATCAAATTTCTACAGAATTCACTTCAGCTATACAGCTACAATGAATTTTGAGGAAAATATTTAGTTTGTCCATAAAAATATAAATTAATATGTCTGATTAATTGATCAATGGCACAACATATGATGTCATCATGACTTTCATGATCAAAATTTTACGTAAATCACAACAAACTGAATGAATTTGAGTAAAGGATAAAGAAAGAGGACTGCAGTTTTATGATATCAATATTATCAAAACTAAGGAGAACGAAAATTGTGAAGAAAAATGAATGAAATAAGGTGTTTTCTGCAATAACTGAAGAGGCCATCAACCAAATATCTGCAAAGAAACAAACAATGGGAGAAGAGAACTACAAAACATTTCAGTTTAAAAGATCCAGTAGACAGAATGATTGAATAGATAATTGATTATTATCTGCAAGGCGGGGCATGTACTTTATTTCAAAAATGGCTTGCTGCAATGCTCAATTACTCAATGTATGAATAAAAATCGATTAGTTGCACAATGTTAGCGCAAAATCGATTATGAATGAAAGTCGAATAGTGAGGCAGGTTCGATTAGTACAGCAAAGTCATAATTGCATGCACCAGATTAGTCAATTATATACCATCGATCAAATAATCAACACTCTCCAATTACACAGTTAGGCCAAATGCTACTCGATTAATCAGAACTCCTTTGATTATTCGATTAATCAAAGGTCAACGGACAGGCCTAGTTTGCATGTGATACTGGATGCACAAAAATAAACTATGCACTTTAGAAAGGCCATGATAAATTGTATAATGGGCCGATTTTGAAGATTGAAGAGTTAATCTTTTGCTAAGATCCTTAAGTAGATACTAGCATTTGTATATTTTATATTCTTCTATTTATGGAGCTGTAAGTGAGTTTCTTAAAATTTCTCCCTTTGTCCATTCATGCTGAGTCTTCAGAAAATTTGATCCACCTTTTTTGGGTCATTTTCAGAGTTTTCAAAATCGAAAATTTTAAGAAATTCACCTGTAGCTCCAAGTGCACAACACTATATTTTGGCATGTATGTATGTATGTATGTATCATTTGCCACATAAAATATATATACAAGCTACTATAATAAATATAAAAAATAGATACAATACAATACTTTAGGTTAAAAACGTTAAAAGGAAAACACCCCTAATTTCCAGTGGCAGGGATAGCATTAAAGGGTCAGGCTGACCTTATTTCCATAATGGTCCCCTTAGAGGTGCTGGTATAACAGAGAAACGATAAAAAATAATAACATTGATAAATAAATAAATAAATAAATAACGAAAACAGGAAAGTACGTTATCAGCATATAACATGGTTTGTGCGACAGAAACATGGTTGGGAGAGATGAGGAAGGGTCTTACTTGGTATATTGCATGTACATTTTTCAAATGAAATCTTTCTCAATTTAATGGAATATTTCTGAGAGAATCGTACGAAGTGACCAAGTTTAAATCACACCCGAAATTACTTTCAGAAAGTACCCTTACAAATTCAATTTTTTTCTTAAAATGCATCCTTGTGTACAGCTGCTCAAACTACTGTACCATCCTAGACATAACAAATAATGATTTATCTTGGTCTATACTGCTCTCCAGCAATCAACGCTACCCATTAGCTTATCCATTTTACCCCCAGTAGACCCTAACCTCTGCTGTACTGTATTAAGTAAGCTTTACCTTGGTTTGTCTCCAAAATGATCAATGAATTGTTCAATTGTTTGATCCAATTCATCTTGAGTAACGAGATATCCACGGTCGTGGCACATCTGTGGAGAATATTGATTCTAGTTAAATTTCAATGTTTCATCTACACAGATATTAAATTGACCAAGCCTATGTCAACTCAAACCATGACCAGGGCCCAGTTACTCTGAGCAAGTTAATGCGTTAATGCAGGCTTATAGAGCTAAATCTATAATACATATTGTACCAAGCAGGATTGGATTTCATACACAGATTTATCCCTGACTGGCTCACTTGGGCTTCAAGCAATGAAGTGTAATCGGAGGCTGGATTTTAACTGTGGATTACAAGTTTTAATCTAAGATCAGCCATAAGTGGAGTTTTGATAACAAGGCCCAGTGTAGTTTAGCAAGGCATGACTCAGATACTGTACCACCTAGAGGGTTAACCCAATTTATATTAGGGTGCATTTTTGCCCCCCTCCCCCATCCCCTAACAACCTCTGCTAACACTATGCTGGAACAACATTGGATACAACACCATATTTTGTGACTTTCAATGAAATTTAATTAGGCAATTGAATTTTTAACATTTCATTGTTCCAACTGTGATCATGTGACCACAGTCAGTGGTAGCAAAAAATGCTTAAAACATCAGTCAGGCCTTACCGGGAATGGCGTGCGATCGCTCTCGCACGCCTTGGCGCACACCTTCTCTGTCCAAGGAGTGCGATAAATCGCACACCTTACCTTTTCAAACGAGGGTTAAAATCTTGTATTTCTCTGTAACAATATGTCAATCAGGAAGTCCTAAATCCAAAATTCTTAATGATTTGATAGTTATCATTAAATTGTTTACAAAAGATAATCCTGAAGAATGTAAAATAACTTAGATTGAAGAGTTATTTCTTTGACCTACTGTTTGTTCTTGAGAGACCAGTTCCTTTCTTGGTAATTCAACTTACTTTCGGATAGATATACATTTTTTAAGGCCCCGTTCACACTGCACCGTTTTTGTGCAAAAACGGAGAGGAAAAAATCCGTTTTTGTGAAAGTGTTCACATTGATCTGCACAAAAACGCCACAAAAATGGACGTTTTCGAAAACGCTATCGAAAGTGGATATCCACAAAAACGGAGGTTTTTGAAATCGCTCTGAATCAATGTGAACGCACAAAAACGGAGGTTTTTGAAAACGCTCCAACATTCAACAATGGACTTCACAGAACCGGAGCAATGTGAACGAACAAAGACGGATTTCTTTGGCTCTGTATTTGTTCTCAGAAGGATCAATGTGAATGGACAAACATAAGATCCTTTTGGATGATTACAAAGTCCGTCTTCAGCTATGATAGTTTGCATCTGTTGCTGAATAGAAGGGGTCCTTTTACCTTTGGTCATGCTGGGAACACTAACCTCTGTGCAGACTGATGCTTTCTTATTAGAAATTTCTGATGTGCAGCGAATATTTTTGCCGATGCGAATAAGAAACAAAAGCATATTGAAAAATACTGAAAAACATTGAGATGTATTGAAACTGATGCCCCTGTCCAAGATCAATGTGGTCAAGTGCCATCCTCCGATCAGTAGTGCCATCGTTTGCTGGGATTCTGCACCTTTGCTTCACCTGCGACGGTTGTATCTTTAGCTGCATGGATGGGGTCCTTCTACCTTCGCTCATGCTGCAAACGCTAGCTTACGTGCAACATGCTGGCCAGCGAAATATCTTGGGTCCTTCATAGTTTTTTAGAATAAAACAGGGCCGATACCAGCTATGCCTGCGTAGGGGGGCGAAAAACCAAAATTTTCCGACAAAAAAACCATCAACAACAACAGCAACAACAACAGTTGTACCGATCTAACTCCGCGGCAACTAAAATTTGGCCACTTTTCGCAATTCAACGTTGAAATCAACACAATTAGTTAATATCAATCAAAACTATGCCATAAATTCAATAATTTCTGTTGGAATTTATGTTTTTACACTAAAAAATTCATGTTTTTCTCCATTATTTCTCCTCAAAATCCTCCAAAACTAGTTATTTAGAACACAAAAATTCCGACAAGAGAGCAAAATTTTCCGACAAATGGTCTGCTGGGGGGCGCTCCGCCCCCCAGCCCCCCATTGGCTTTGGCCCTGGAATAAAATCATTCACGAAATAATATGATAATCGACGAAAGAGGACACATGCACCCTCAGGCTTGGTCTATTTGAATTAGGCCAAGGCCCCAAGGTGGGATGCAATGATTTTAAGGGACTAGATTCATACACTCTTTGCGTTGGTCTGTTGTATGTTCAAGAGGGCTTGGGTGGGGCTAAGGGACTAGATTATGTAACAGTACATCAAAGAATCAGCAGAATATGAGCTTTCAATGGAACATAGATTGAAGAGGTATAGTAAATTTTATCAAAAGGCTGCCCTGACACTGAACGTGCGTCCTGCTGGCGAGCGAAATTATGTTCAAGGCGAGGCTAAATGAATTTAAAGATCCATTGCAAATCATGATCCTTCCTGGAGCCAAAATCGAGTTTCGTATTACCTGAAAGTCCTTTTTGGCCTAAATGCCCTTTGTCTTGCTTTTCATACGGCGCACAAAGGATCATGGTTAGCAATGGGTTTTTACGGGACTGTATTACGGGACACAGCGTCAAGAAAACAATCGTAGCGAAGACTTTGCCAAAAACCGCTAATGAAAGATTGCTAAGCTTTTCACTGCTATAACGAAGACTTTGCCAAAAGAAATTGCTAATGAGAGATCACTCACATTTCAACGTGCTTTAAACGTAATTAAGTTGCTAATTAAGTCAAATACGTGCAAATTCAGGTTAAAGTTGTTGCTGTATCATTGAAAACATCATTGCCATTTATCGATCTTATGGTGTCAAATCTGTCCAACATGAAATAAGCCGACATCAAATTTTGCTATAGGATCGCAGGAAACTTCTGCGTGACTTTCATACTGACTGACATCGAGTGCCCTCTTAGATTACAAAGTTGGACTTTGTAATCAAAAACGGATGTTTTCCCCTCCGTTTTCATACAGAAACGGAGTAATGTGAACGGGTAGCATCTATGCAGCAAAAACGGATCATAACAGAAATGGAGCAGTGTGAACGGGGCCTAAGAATTTGGACCAGCGCTAAAATTATCAGATTTTGAGTACTCGGAGTTTCTTACGAGTTTCTTAAAGCTTCCATAAGCTGTGCGTTATCAAGCACTTTATTAGAAACCTTGATAGTTAAGAAAAAGGAGACTGAAACATCTATTACCGCTTTGAATCGATAACAGAGTGTTTTGTGCTATTTCTATCTTCGTTATCCACAATTACAGTTTATTCGAAATGGTGAACTCAGATGAATCAATTTTTTGAGCAATCAAACACCTGGTATGACTTTGCATTAGTAAAACTGATCAAGTAAAACTCCAGTCGACATATTTTTAATGTTGATTTGCAACTGCACTCCATCACACGCCTGAAATGGACTAGGAGTGCGATTTGCCACTCCCCTACTGAAATATTCCGAGTAAGGCCTGCTGTCAGTAGCTTTTGTCTTGTTTCTCTGACTGACCTAAAACATGCACCAATCAATTGCTTTAGATGAATGCTTTCATTTGGTACTGTATATATTTTTGATATTTGATGCAATTTATATTTATGATATCATTGTTATAATAAGGGTAAAATACAACAAATTACTGTCTTATTTGCTTTATCTTACTAATATGATTCATTCTGAGTGCATATTCACTAGAGAAAAGGACAAGATTCAGAAAAAGCTGAGAAGAAGCGACGAAGAAAGAAGCTTAATTCAAAGCTAATTGTGCTAGAAATAGATATTCAAAAACAAAAAATTCAAAAAGTTTATGAATCTACTGTATAACATGTTTCCTGCTATTTGAAACAAATTTGGAGAAAATCAGTTGAGCAGTTAATCAAATAGAAAATATACTGTAAATTTGCCAATTTTCCCTTGCTTTTTTTGTTGCCAAGCAATGAATCACCTAACTTATTAATTGCCATTGTAATATTTGAACAGTAGGAACAATAGGTGTAAGTCTGAGGAACAATAGGTGTAAGTCTTGGACCTTGTTTACATGGGATTGGATCCACATGGATCCAATCCCAAACTGGCTCATTTAATTCTTTTCATTTACAGCACATGGGACCTCAAGTAACCCATCCCATAGGATCTGCTATCCATACCCAAATGAGATCGCTAATGAAAGTGATCCCATTGGGATATGATCCCAAAAAGGTCTTGTATAAATGGATGGGATCGGATACAAACTGGAATGGTTAGGAAGTGCAAGAAAATTGAAAAGGCTTTGTTGAAATTCAAAGAAAACAATCAAGGGTGAGACAAAGGGTCTATCAGAGTGCAAAATTTCAAAGGATCCAATTAGAAATGAGACAGAGAAGGCTGAGACAGAGAAGGTGTACCAGAGCACTAATAAAAGCTCATTAAAGCTTTACTGGATCCAATCCCATGAATGTAAATGTCTTTCAAAAAAGTGGACTGGATCCAAACGGATCCAATCCCATTTGGATCCAATTCCGTGTAAATAGGGTCTTATTACAGTATCATCTCTTGTAGTTTTGGAGAAAGGGAAGTGAAAAACAACCTTCCCCCTCAGTATAAAGTAACCGAAAAATCACCAAGTACAAATAGGGCAAAAAGAAGGAAAGAGATGGCCAAAATAAAATTAAGAGGCAGGCAAAATATCACAATCCAGTGTGACCAATCTGATGTTATCATGCACACATCGCGATAGAAAGAAGGCTTCTGCGCAAGACATGTCTATACTACTGTATCTCCGCTTACAGTGATTTAGCACAAATTTAGGTATACTTTCTTAATTCTTTTTCATGTTTATTAGTATCATTACCACCATTATTCATAAAATTCACTCGCTAGATTCTAGGATACCCTCCCTTCTCATGTTTCGTTCTTAGACCTCAATGTTTTGTTCTTACATAGATCTTATTGTTTCATTCTTTAGAGCTCATTGTTTCATTGTTGAGGGGGGTACTCTAGAATCGCTCCAATTTACTAACACTAACCAGGCCTTTTTTAAGGAAATTTCCACCAGGGCATCTTATCAACCATGTAGATAAGACGGTGAGGCAATCACCACCATAAAATATTCTTGTGTTTAGACTTTGTTTTACTGACAGGCAATTTTCATGCAACAAGGACTGGCTTCCTTTACCAGACTTTTGAGGAAAGGAGTCAGTCTACTCAAACAAGTTATAAAAATTTTCATTACAAAGCTGTGAAAGATTTTAATCCATTAGTTTGTCATTTTCTTTCTCCTTGCTCCATTAGTTTGCCAAGTTAACAAGGCATAAGAAGGTAAGTGTGGGCCCACGAGGAAGGATCTCTATTGCAAACCATTGTAAAATACAGCAAAGAAAATATGGAATTATTGTTGTGGACCAGTATTTCCTCTACATTATGTGGTTCTTTAAAAGTTTCTTGTCAAAATCATTTTGCTAAGATAAATTCGCTAAGTCTCTACATCTTGTTTGCTTTGCCATAGTTGGCTTTCAAAAGAGTTTTTCTTTCATAAAGAACTTGAAGTGCTACTTGGTAAAATCTTGTGAACACTGAGTGATGAGAAAATGAACAATTTAAATGAAGAGGGCTTGGCTTGGAGAATCTATATGCGAAAACTTTTCCTCAGCATTGGGCAAAGTACATTTTCACGAGGGCGATTAATAGCCCGTGTAAACAATTTTGCAAGGGCGCTGGCGAGGGCATTCGCCTGTGTGAAACGAAAAGGCCTGCCACTAACCCAACCTTTGCGTAAATACCTATTTGGTAGGTTTTGTACATTACCTTAGATAGCACAGAGCATTTAGTCACAGGTAATGGGGAAAACAAGAACCACTCTTTTTACATTAGTGTTTGGAAAATTCACCAAATAACCACAACGGCACGACTGACACAAACAATTTCCGATCGCAAACATTGTTGCGGTTGGCCTAAGGGTCATCGACAAACAATTTTCGTCACAGTTAACGGAATTCGGCCGTTAACTGCTTGACCCCCCCCTCCCCCCTTCTTAACGGACCACTAAGTTCATGGCTACATTTCTCTTGTCGCAAGCGTCCCACGGACTCTTGTTATAGGCCTATTTTTTGTCCTTGGTTGGGGCCTAAGCCGACTGCAACTTCTTCGTGCAGATCGCAACATCAAATTTAAGTAGCGCAAGGCCGAAAACTTTATTGCTACGAGTTATTCTTTCGGGATTGATAATGAAATATTCCTTATTTCAATTTTCGTCACAAAATTCAAAATTTTAACGGATTTGAGCTGGACCCCCTCCCCCCCCTAACGGCCTGGCCGGGCCGTTATTGGCCAATTCCGTTAACTGTGACGAAAATCGTTTGTCGATGACCCCTAATCTAAATAAAACAAAGTTGGTGAATTTGGCAAACACTTGAGTAAAGAAAGATGTCATTTTGCATTTTTACTAATTACTCCTCAATACCGGTGATTTAAAAGGTCTGTTTCATCCAGCATGCCTTGCACATGTCGTCTCTTGATTGATGGTCGTTTGCCTTTGTTTGCCGCCATGGCCCATGAAAATGGTGATGAAAAAAGGCAAGCCAAGAGATGACATATGCAAGGGATGCTGGATGAAACAGACCCTTTAATTTGTTTCATCATCATTGGCACATATAATATGTGTTTGGCCTAAAACAAAGGCTAAGCGACTCCCAACGCACAAAAAATTTAAGTTTGTTTGCGCATACATGTCATACCTGCATCACAGTTTTTCTAATTCTCCATAGCTTGTACGTCTCTGCATCGTCATCCATAATGAATTCTTTAGAAGATAGCCAGGGAATAAATTACTTTCAGTTGTCGCAGCTTCCAACGTGTTGCGCCGCCATTACAAACGTGATAGAAAGAATTGAAAATGGTAGCATCTTTACATAGCCTCTCTTGACTGATTTGCCTCGATTCTGCTGATTTGGCTCTGCGCATGCGCAACTGAGCAATCGAAATGTTTGCAAAGCAGTGGGTCCACTTTTGGAACATAGGATTTCCTTCCAATTTTCTTTTTTTCGGCAAAATTTCCTTCCAGAAAGGTTACTATTTCCTTCAAATTTCCTTCCATATATAATGGTGCAAATCCAGTTAAACCCTTCATTTGTGTATTCAACCTTTGTGCTATTTCTATTTCGCTACTTCTTTTTTTGTGATATATTTAACAGATTTTGAGCCGAGCAACCTGTGGCAGAATCGTCTACAGCGACAAACATTTTGAAAATTCATTTCTATCAAACGTTAGCCTGCGTGCAGTAGCCTGTGTCCCAGTATGCTGACTCTTAACAAGAAATTGAAATGGGGGAGAAATTTAGTCTACTTTTCTTCTCGTCACTTTTGTATGAAGAGTCTGTACGCCGGCTATGGTCCAAAGTAATGTTCTTTTCAAATATTTTCTACTCTTCGCCACTCTTTTTGACGTATTGAAAAATACACCATCAATGGACTTGCTCCAAATTTGGTGCCAAGCTTAGAGCAAATCAACTAAAATTAGCATGAGCTTTCTTTGACAGGAGACTGGA
Organism: Aurelia sp. 3 sensu Dawson et al. (2005); assembly: GCA_964020215.1. Classification (NCBI taxonomy): domain Eukaryota; kingdom Metazoa; phylum Cnidaria; class Scyphozoa; order Semaeostomeae; family Ulmaridae; genus Aurelia; species Aurelia sp. 3 sensu Dawson et al. (2005). The sequence continues at coordinate 17,869,136 of OZ026586.1, forward strand.
CTCTAGTATATGTAGATAAGATGGTGAATAACTCAATGGCACTTATCTTTTATTTACCTTTTCACCATTTCCATTGAATTAGACGGCTGTCTGAAGATTTTTAAATAAAAAACCAATGGTTCTTTTGATAAAATGTATATATTTCACATTTCCTTCAAATTCCTCACTTCATCATCAAATTTCCTTCCGATTTCCTTCAAATTTTTCATTTCTTTCTTTATTGCCTTCCAATTGCCCAGATTTCCTTTTGGAAAGAAATTTCCTTCCAAGTGGAAGCACTGTTGCAAAGACCTCGGCATATTCTGTGACCTCGAGGCTTTTTTTTTGAACACGAACAAACTGTATTCCGTCCCGAACTATAGATGTCAGATGTCACCTGCAAGTGACCGCGAACAACAGCAGTTGAAGTGTTTAGCAAAGGAATTTTACGTTTCCGGAAATCTCAAGTGAAATCTTATTTGAGACGGACTGCCGACTGAAGGAAATCTTAAAAGGCTATAGAAAATATCTATAGCATTGGGCGAAACCGGTCTGTAGCATGACTTGTGAGGTGCTTGATGATTTCTCTCTCAATGCTTAACCTTGCTCACTGTGGGAAAAGCCCGGGAGGAGACAGTCCCCCGGGGGCCTCTAACAGCACTTGCATGGCGGTGCGGCTCCAGGGGTAGGTAGGTAGGGCTAACTTTAAGTTAGCATAGACTGTTACTTGTCTTACAAAGACGCATGCGTTCCTTAAGCTAAGAAAATATCCTTTAGTAATGACTGTGATCTTATTATGTGTTGTCGTCATACCCTTAATCCTAGTGACATTTAATTGCATGATAATAATTGTACATCATTGATTGGTTGCATCCTGGACTTGCCAATTGACATACCACAGGACTGATTCAGCATGTAATAAGATGTTGTATTGTCACGATATAGTCAGTCTTGAGTTTGGGATTAAATTGAAAGTACAGGAATCTTGCGTCTCTCTCTGCTGAACCCTATTTCGCTTCAACTGGTGACAGAGAACAGAGCTGAGAAAACAAGAATGTCTTCCTTGTCAGTCATCCCTGAAAAGTTCGAGTCTGGTGATTTTGTGTCTTGGTTGCGCCAGTTTGAATGCTGTGCTACGGCCAATGGTTGGGCTGACGCCGATAAACTGACGAAACTGCCTGCTTTTCTCCATGGCCCAGCTGCAGCCTATTTTCATAGTTTGCCGGCTGCTCAAAAGGACACGTATGCAAACCTCGTGAAGTACCTTCGCATAGTTCTGTGCCCTGTTGTCGATCGAGAACGATTCTATGTAGATTTTGAAAGCCGCCGCCTTCGTCCGGATGAGGATCCGTCGCTTTTTCTTTGGGCCCTTGAGGACATACTTTCCAAAGCAGACCCTGACCTCAAGGATGATGCCAAGCAAGCCTTATTAAGCAGACAATTTCTTCGTGGCCTGCCCAAAGATTTGAAGTTGCGTCTTTTAGAGCACGACCCCACCCCGAAGCTAACCTCCATGGTGGAATTCGTTCAACGCTTTCGTGCCATTCATCGCGATGACCATGAAGGGCGTGATGTCAACCATGCTTTTGCCTGCAGCAATGCACGTGACCCGCCCCAGGACTCCTTGCACGCATCCGTCGTTGAGCTTACTGCCGCCGTTGCCGCGTTGACAGCCAATCAGAAATCTCTGCATACTGCCATTGAAGCACAACAACAACAGCAGCAACAATCGCCTAATCGTGGCCGTAATTCTCAAAGATGGCAGAATGTGGAGTCACGCCAAAGAAGAACTGTTCGCTGTTACAACTGCAATCAGATGGGCCACTACGCTAAAGCCTGCCCGTGGGACGCCAGTTGCAGCCTTTGCTTTGGTTGAGGACACAGTCGTGACCAATGTGCTAACAATTTTACACAGCAGCAACCAACGGACACTGCCACCATTATTAACAAGCCTAGGCCCACCACCACTGCCGCAAGTCCTAATTCACATTCTTTAAACTTCAAAGGGGTGCCTCAATAAAGGGCTGGGTTGAAGGTCACCCCCGTGTTTTCTCTGTTGGACCACAAATGTCATCTCCCTGCTCTCAGCCCATGATTAAGTGTCAGTTAGGTGGGGTAGATGTCCATGCCTTGATAGATACTGGCTCAATGAAATCCTTTGTTAGTAAACTTGTTTTTGATGGGATGAGGCCACTACCAGTGCTAAAAAACAGTAATTCCACATGCATCGGTATCACTGGTGAGCCTTTATATGTTGACGGAACAATACACACACAGTTATCATTCCCCGGTAGTGGCTCTGCACCTTATTCAGGTAATTTCCTAGTTTCCTCCAATCTTTTCCAGCCACTACAATGCATTTTGGGATGGGACTTTTTAACATGTAATGGCCTCCAACTGTCCTTTGCTGAGGATGGAGCGTATTCACTTGTAGGGGTCCATGGTATAACCCCCTTAAGTCCTCATACTTCTCAAGTTCCTCTCCCACTTCTACCAACTACCTCACCTGGTGGGGATGCAACAGCTAAATCTGACAAGATTTTACCGTGTTTGCTTGTTCAGTCTTCAAGTAAGGGGCCAGTTCCTGTCAAATTGCAGTCAGATGTATGTATCCCAGGTCGAACAGAAGTCAGTTGTAGCCTCCCTAAAAGTTGTCAGGAGCAGTTAGGTATGACATCACCTCTTTTAGACAGCACTACTCTGCCATCTAGTATTATTGTTTCCTATACTGTTTGCCAGGCATCTTCTCGTTGTATTCCAGTACGCTTAATGAATACTTCCAATGTTGATGTTCAGCTACAAGCTGGACAACGGTTAAGTGATTTCTCTCCTTTGGTTGAAAATGATCCTGTAACATCATCTTTTTCAGCTGATGAATTATCTGCCACCTGTAGCACGGTAAGTTCTGTAGACATAAAAGATCCATTAGAAGCTGCCCTGAGCCCATCTCTTAGTGCAAAAGAGAAACACCACCTCCTCAGTACACTGCTTGCATTTTCTGATGTTTTTGAAGAAAGCTTAGGGCATACTGATGTTGTACAACACAAAATTGATACTGGTGATTCTAGGCCGATTCGGCAATACCCTAGAAGGTTGCCTTTTGCTTATCGTGAAGAAACAAAGAAACAAGTGGCTGAAGTGCTAGACCAAGGGGTTATTCAGCCTAGCCATAGTCCCTGGGCTTCACCCATTGTTTTAGTAAAAAAGAAAGATGGCAACTTTCGGTTTTGCATAGATTATCGTAAGTTAAATGAAGTGACAAAGAAATACGCGCATCCTCTACCAAGAATTGATGACCTCCTTGATGCCTTACAAGGTTCCAAACTGTTCAGTACACTTGACCTCAGATCTGGCTACTGGCAGGTAAGTGTTGACCCTAAGGACCGAGAAAAGACAGCATTTGTTACACCAGATGTCCTTTGGGAGTTCCTACGCCTTCCATTTGGGGTCTCGGGGGGACCTGCCACCTTCCAACGTGCCATTGAAATTGTTTTGTCAGGGTTAACATTTGAAACTTGCCTCTGCTATTTTGATGATGTTATAATTCCTTCATGCAGCTTACAACAACAGTGTGAACGTTTGGCCATTGTGCTCACTCGCTTCAGGGAACATAATTTGAAAGTCAAAGCTTCTAAATGTTGCTTTGGTGCAAAGTATTGTTTTTAGGCCACATTGTATCCTCTGCTGGAGTCTATACTGATCCTAAAAAAATTAAAGCTGTGTCTGAATTGGATCCACCAAAAACGGTGGAACAGGTAAGAACATTTCTAGGCCTTGCTGGATATTATAGAAGGTTCATTCCCAATTTTGCTTCCCTTTCAGCTCCCCTCGTATCGTTGACCAAAAAGAATTCACGGTTTCATTGGGATACCTCAGAACAACAAGCATTCCAGATACTGCAACAATTGCTTTGTTCTGCCCCTGTTCTTGCCTACCCTCAATTTGACAAGTATTTCATTCTTCAAACTTATGCGTCAGATTTAGGGTTAGGTGCTGTTCTCACACAGAAGGACAACTGTGGCCAAGAACATGTGATCTCTTATGCCAGTCGATCCTTGTCTGATCGCGAGAAGCGTTACTCAGCCACTGAAAAGGAGGCCCTTGCAGTAGTTTTTGCCACAAATCATTTCCGTGCATACCTCCTAGGCAGGAACTTCACTCTGGTCACAGATCATAGTGCATTACGCTGGCTGCATTCAGTTGAACCAAAAGGGCGCATAGGTCGATGGGTGATGGACCTACAAGAATATGAATTTGCTGTGCAACATAGACCAGGCTCAGCAAATGGGAATGCAGATGCCCTATCTCGCCTTCCTTTGCAGGAGCCCTTGCCCCCTCCAGGTGACCAAATAAGCAAGGGCCCCTCAACTGCATGTGCCACTACCATCACTCCTGGAGCTAATTTACAACAAGCTCAATTAGAAGACACAAGGCTTAGTAAGATAATAGAGCTCAAATCTAATGATTTGCCAAAGCCGCCTCTTTTTGTCTGGGCCAAAGATCCTATCCTTAGAGTATTCTGGCACTGCTGGGACAGTCTGCATATTGTAAATGGGTTACTGGTCAAGGCATCCTCGGCTAAAACAAGATCCCTTCCGGAATACTCTTTTGTAATTCCCAGTAACTTGATTGATTCTGTTGTACAGGGTATTCATAGCACTCCTTTTTCAGGTCATTTAGGTGTGAAGAGGACATTACTTCGTACCAAGAACCGATTTTTCTGGCCAAAAATGGCAATCCAAATCAAAGACTTCGTACGAAATTGTCAGGTTTGTGCCCAGACTAAACTAAATTGCCGCAATGGAAAGGCTTCCTTGCAGTCCATTGATGTCAATGAGCCTTTTGTCTTTTGGGCCATGGATTACATGGGCCCCCTCCCTGAAACTTCACGTGGTAACAAGCATTTGCTTGTTGTCATGGATCATTTCACCAAGTGGTGTGAGGTTTTTCCTACAGCAGACCAAAAGGCAAGTACGGTTGCAGAAATATTGGTCAACAGAGTCTTCAGTAGATTTGGGCCACCTACTATCATTCATTCAGACCAAGGTAGGAATTTTGAGAGTAACTTAATGCAGGAAATTTGTAGCCTTATGGGCATTCACAAATCACGGACAACTGCCCATCACCCACAATGTGATGGTCAAGTTGAGCGCCAGAATCGTACCTTACAGGAAATGCTTGCAGCTTTTGTCTCTGACCGTAAAGATGATTGGGACAACTGGGTGTTTATGCTTATAATACCAGCTGCCATGAGTCAACTGGCTTTAGTCCCTATGAGTTAGTATTTGGACGTAGTGCCAGAACTCCTCAAGAGTTGGATTTAGATATTCCTTTGAAGGACCTCCGCAGTCAGTCAGCATACAGTCAGTCAATCAGGAAAGCCTTACACAGTTTAAACCAAATAGCTAGAGTCAATTTGGAGAAGAGTAGGCAGAAGCAGCAGAATTCTCAGCCCTCGGTTGACAGTAAGTGGTCTCCCTTTACCCCTGGCTCATCAGTTTGGCTGCGACGCCCCAAGTCGTGGAAGTTTGGTGGTAGGTGGGTTGGACCATATGAGATCTTATCCAGGCAAGGGGTGAATTATAGGATACGCTCAAGGATAGGAAAGGAAATGGTTGTCCACCATGATAACCTCAAGATGTGTACTGTTCCTATCAGCAAGGGGGTCCCCTTTTCCCCAGTGCCAGAGTCTATGGACATCAGTTTTGCTGAGGGTGGTGCCCCTACCAATGGGGTGGAATCAAGTCCCAGGCAAGACATTCCGCGACCTCCTCGCCCAGGCCGTTTGAGGCAAAACATTCAACCCCCTTTGAGGTTTGGAGACTTTGTGACCCACTAAGTTTAAGGGGGGAATGGTGTAATGACTGTGCTCTTATTATGTGTTGTCGTCATACCCTTAAGCCTAGTGACATTTAATTGCATGATAATTATTGTACATCATTGATTGGTTGCATCCTGGACTTGCCAATTGACATACCACAGGACTGATTCAGCATGTAATAAGATGTTGTATTGTCACGATATAGTCAGTCTTGAGTTTGGGATTAAATTGAAAGTACAGGAATCTTGCGTCTCTCTCTGCTGAACCCTATTTCGCTTCACCTTCATCACTCACTCGCTGGCGTCATCGTATTTGTGACAAGTTTTACAACATCTTTCGCATTGAAATTTTTATGCTAAGCATCTAAAGATTAGCTGAAAGACCTGGTGTGACTAAGATTAAGATCGGGCGAGGGTCTGCCATCCAGCTTTCAGAGCGACACCCACTGCTAATTGCGAAATTTCCCTTGGTAACCCACTCTGACTTTTTTATGGTTGACTTCGTCGAGAAAAGACCCACTTTTATAGAATTTTGCGCTTCGGAAGCTATCCATCAGAGCAGCACATAGTATATTTCCTAGACAAATTTCCACACCCCAATTTTTTTTCTCATACGCCCAGTTAGCTTCTTTTTATGGGTCAAGCAGCTAACTTATCCAAGAATTACATTTCTTTATTGCTCTATGAATCATTTATTTATTCTCGTTTATTCTTCTTAAATGAACACGTAAATTACGCGCTAATTCACACTTTTAAGTCACACTCTGATGACGACGTAAGTCAGAAAGGCCTCAGTGTGCTATATCTTCTCGTTTTTTTGCATCCGAATCTCTTTACCATTTCTCGTAAATTACGCGAAGGAAATTCAATCTAATAATTTGCTGTGAATGAAAATTTTCAGTTTAATCATTGGTGATGTTGAGAAGCTATTGAAAACGAACGAGAAGACTTCCAAAAACCTATTTCGTACAACACAGACAACGTCAGTTCAACGCAAATAAAAGCTTCATTATTGACGAGAACATCAAAAGCACTTCATTGCATATCAAAAGCACTTTCGATGAGTTGAACGAAAAAACGGTGTTTACAAAACGATTGTTTTCTGAGATTCCGTCCATACGTATCCGAATATATTTTAAAACATACCTTTTTTACCCGTTTTGGGTTGGCGTCCACGCGTAGAACGGCGTTTTCGGTCAGCAAAAACGAAGCTTTTCGAAAACGCTTTTCAGAGTGGATCCTTTTGAAAACGCCGTTTTCATGTTGTTGTGTGGACGGGTGAAACGGAGCTTTTCAAAAACGCTGACGTCATAGCATCGATTTACTACGTATCAGAGCATGCGCACGGATCTTTGGGGGAAAACGCGAGGGCATTGTGCTTGTCTGTTTTCTTTTATCAGAGTTCGAACATCGAAGTTTGCATGTAGCAGCGTCTTCGTGTGGACGGGGATTTTCTCGAAAACGCTCGTTGCGTGGACGTGGACGCGGACATTTTTTAATACGGATAAAAAAAGCGTTTTCAAACATATCTGGATACGTGTGGACGAGGCATAAGATGAATAAATCCCAGGTGAGTCAAAAATGCCCGGTGTTTGAAAAGCAAATGCTCCCTGAAGAAACATGATGCCCATGAGAACATGTTCGCCGTTTCAACGGCTACTGTGAAGGAGCCATGGATCTAATTTTCCCGTTTCGTAGATTCATAAACAGAAGAGACTTCAACTTAGAGTTTGGCACCGAGTTTGAGTAAATCTGACGAGTTGCTAATTCATGGAGCAAGAACGTCATTGTACTGGTTGCCTCCTAACCAGAGGATTTGATGTTCTCGACCAATGTTGAAAACAAAGAAATTTAGTGAAAAATGAGCCTAGCTCATAGTTTTTAGCTCTTCATAACTGAATCAGGTTCTCATAGATAAGATTTTGTGAAAATTAAGTAGAAAAAAATACACACATCTGAGGCAGCTAGAGATGATTATTTGCAGCAACAATGCTGCAGGCCATGGAATGCGTCTATAACGATTTTGTGATGAAGCAGTTTTGCACAATCGCTTGTAATTGGATAATGTAAATGATTGGTCCAATTGTCGCATAGTAAATTTTCTTCTCAAAAGTTGAAATGTTAGCTAGACTACATAGGGGTTATAAGCTTATAGGAATCTGCTAGATCGTTTTTTTGAGAGATATGCCACCTTCAAACTTCTATACATTTTGCTAACTGGTCCGGTATTAGGGCCTATCAGGTCTATTGTGACTAAGGGACCACTCATTATTAACGCTGGGTAGGGGGCTGGAAGATAATCAGAGGGGCCACCAAAAATTTAGGGCAGCAAATGTGGAACACTGACAACTTTAAATGTGAAATAAGGGGTCATGAAAAGTTAACAAATCTGATCTCAGCTATCTGCAACACAAACGTTATCCTTCAATAATCTTTGTTACGCCTTGCTTTTATCCTCAAAGTATCATATTTTTCATGAAACCTCTCAGTGCCATGCCACTTTTCTCAGTCGAAAGCATTTTGCGTCACTTGCCATCCGAAAATATGATTCGTTGCTCGGGAATGTGTCATCAAATTTGATACAGAGAGGAGCCATCAAAAGTTACAGCTTAGTAATTTGGGGCCCTTCAAAATTTTAATGAGGTAATGGAGGGGTTATGAAAAAGTTTTATTATCGACAAAAATATCTTCCAGCTACCTACTTGGCATAATAATGATTGATCACTAACTGAAAATAAAAGATAGTGACAAGAAATAACTTGTTTTCCCGTACATTCTTATCTGTTTAAGAATAAAGAAGTGTACAGGGTGAGTCAAAAAAGGTTTTCGCGTTTGACGGGCTATGGAATAAAAATTATGTGCCCGATATTCAAAACTAAAATTTTAATCAATCAGTCAAAGGCTAAGTTAGACAAGAAAATTTTGTTTGGCAGAATCACACATCATTATACCCAGAAATTAGGAAAATGCTGGTAACGGTAAGTTTGGGAACGAGGATTCCACATTCTATTCTGGTCTATGATTTACTTACAATTGAAATTAGTATGCTGTTTCTGAAACTGAAAATGTCTATTTCAATACCATATAAATCATGGACCAGAATGGAACGTGAAATTCTCGATTCCCATATAAACCTCTTGCGGAAATTTTTCCAATTGTTGGTCTTACAGATGTGTGATTTTACCAAACAAAATTTTCTCATAAGTTAGCCTTTGACTGGTAGATTAACATTTTAGTTTTGAATATCGGTCACACTTTATATTCCATAAACCGTCGAACGTGTAAACTTTTTGATTCCCTCGGTGCATAAATAGTTAAGACTGCACAGTAGTAAAGCCTGCTAAGGTTGCTAGTAAGTAAATATTTTTAAGAGCTTTAATGGGAGTAAAAAGTGAATTGTAAATGGAACTGAGTGCTCTTCAAAACATAGTAACGAACTTCGTCATGATCTCCAATCCAGCAGAGAATAATTATTGAATATTGATATACATCAGATGCTATTGTACATTATGATCAAAAGCACGAAGGAAGTTATTGCATAATTCATTTTCTTAACATTTTCTGAAATCATCGACATGCTTGGAAATTATTTTACCGCTTCAAACAAAACTCATCTACTGGATTTCAGGCATAGATTGTGGGAGCATGGGCGATTCGGACACTGTAGTTGTGCTTTCTAAACTAACGAAGAAACAATAATTATTCAATACTCAATCCTGGCAAGCAACGTTTGTATTCCGGTCAAACATCTCCCTCCTGCTTCAAATTCTGAATCCCAACTGCAACAACATTTCGCCTCCCTAGCTTACCCTAACGAACTGCCCTCGCAGCTTCCGAATCGCCCATGGTGGGAGTAATGTTTTTGCTCAAGTATTCAACAAACAGTGAATATTTGATCTTCTGTCTTTTCGACCAGACAGAAAGCATTGGCAAAACAAAACAAGAGTATTTTCGTAAGCGTTGCTGGTACTGCTTCAATTTTTCCGTCTAACTTAAAAGCCTACTATCCCTATGCCAAGAATTCATCTGGCTCACATCTTTTAATCTCAAAAATGTAATATATTTATCGGGGGGGGGGGGGGGATTGACACTCTCTCGATTAGTTAACCTATGTATAAAGTTTCTCTTTCAATAAATCTGTCCTTTATATGATCATGTAACATTCTTTCCTTTCTTTAGTTTTTAGTTATGTCCAACTGATGTAGTTAGTTTTAGAATTGTAGGAGAGACCGGGGCTTACTCCCACACTTTAAAGGCTCTTACTCAACCATCATGCCTTGGACGTGTCATCTCTTTGTTGACCGTTGTTCTCGCCATTTTCATGGCCCATGAAAACAACGACAACGAAGGCCAACCAAGAGATGACACATGCAAGCCATGATGGTTGAATAAGAGCCTTTAAAGAAAATGAATTTTTCTCCTTATCAGCAAAACGCAGTTCCGTCTTTATACCACGATGTGTTGTATTTGACCATTGGCTATTGAGCATACGTTGCTCTACAAATATGGCACTTTTAGATTTTCGATAAATTACGAATGAAAATCAAGGTCAGAGTGTGCTTCAAGCTTTGCAGTTATGTCAGGAAAAAATGGGCTTAAACTTTGCAGTTAAGTCTTTGACTAGGCAGCCTGCAGAACGCAATATTTTTTTCTTAAAACGACTTTATCACTTTTGAGAATTAAAAAAAGTGATGTAAGCATGTCATGGCCTGCAGCACCTGTGTTCCAAAAATCAGCATTTCCAGCAACCCTAAACATGTTCAATATTCTTGGTTGTCACAAAATCCAATCAATGACTATCTGTTTAACTTATGAACATCAGAAAACCGGGCTAGGGTCATATTTTCGATTAATTTCTATTAATTTTAACGTATAGTGGAGAATAATGAATCCTCTGGTTTTGAGACAGCCAATGATTTTGACTTTCTTTCTCCGTAAATCAGCAAATACTGTTCTAACTAGGTGTCTGTCAAACTTGAAGTCGATTTTGTTTAAAAACGCAGAAATTGGATTTATGGCTGCTCTGCAGAACCCACTCAAACAGCACACGTTTTTGGGGACAGCAAGTAGAATACGTAATGTACTGTGTGAAAGCTCACGATGCGATGTTACAAAGTTTTGATATGTTTTAATGGAGTTGTTTATCATTCGATTGATGTTTTATTAATAGATTATTTTACTTCTTAAAAAAGAGGTAAAAGAGGATCGAGCGTCCAAATCTGGTAAATTTTTGAAGGAAAACAAAAGCATGACCCCCGTTCTCGGTTTTCAACATTGCTAGCTGTTGCAAGAAGTTGCTCGGGACTTCAGAACATTTTTCAGAAATTTTGTTATCGACAAATATGAACAAAGTGTTTTCAATAAATGGGGATCATGCTTTGTTTTCCTTCACAAATTTCCAGATTTGGACGCTCGATCTAAACCTCTTTTTTTAAGAAGTAAAAAGGTCTGTCATGACCTAATCACAGAATTTTTATTCTGTGGCCTAGTTCAAACGTAGCATGCTGTAAAAAGAAAAATGAACAACTTTGTTGATGTAAAAGATTACGAAACAGATTCAATATTTTTTCAGACAAAAGGCAAATCAATTCTCACTTGATTTCTATATCTAAAATGATAAAATAAGTTCTCACAATGATGGGCTTTTAGTCTATGCAAAAGTCCTGTCACTTTCGACCGGCATCTGAAATAGGCCACATTTAAAACATCGATTAAGTGATAAATAATTCAATCAATACACGCAACCTTCATCATCATCGTCATTGTCTATTTACAGTAAGTTCACATACAGCTAATGGTTACAACCAAAGTATCAGGGAAATAATGGGGAAATAATATAGATCGTGCTTATGCATTAATTTGATTTAGAGATCAGTCACTATAAATGTCGGGTAGGAGGCCAGAAGATATTTCATTGATACTGAACATTTGTCATTACCCTTCCATTTCGGCACTAAAGTTTTCAAGGGGCCCTGGTCTGTTAGCTGTAATTTTCCCCTCTGCGTTAAATTTCATGTCAAAATTTCTAAGTATCATATTTTCTGATTACAAGAGACGCAAAAAGAACATAAAAATTCTTTCAAGAGAAAAAAGTGGTTCCTTGAGATTCATTAAAATATTCATTAATGATACTGTGAGGAGAAATGCAAGGCTTTTAGATTAGCTTTGCATTTTCATGGCCCCTTTTTCTTAGTGGCCCCCATTTTACAGCCCAAAACTTTTAACGGTCCCCCATCGATATCTTCCAGCCCCCTACCCGGCGTTACTAATGACTGGGCCCTAAAATGATGTCATTTTCTGAAATCTGATGAATCTCGAGGAATGTCGCGTTTCATTTATTCTCAAACATCTTATACCTAGACTTTCATATTCTCCAACATCCCCCAAGCAGAGCAACTTTTTACTTCATTTACTGTACTATAGTCCCCTTATGCACACTAGATTAAAAAAGACATGCAGACTCCTTTAGGATACTCCTGCCAGTCTCTTATCTACACCTAAAAAGCAATGCCCCTATTGCCCGTCGAAATTGGTTATTCCAGACTCCATATATCAAAGGATTGATAGCCATTTTTAGTTCAACCAAGGTTACGATCGTATAGAGTTGCGTCGGTGTTGGCTTCTTTGCTCCCGTTAAAAACAAAACAGTTGTCATAAAAGCTGGTAGCCAACAAACTGCATACGCAATCACACCCATAAACATTATCTTTGTTACTTTGATTTCTTTTCTTGTCTTCTGGGCCTTTTCTCTCATTTCGCGACGTTTTTGTGTACCTCTTCGTGATAGTGTTGACACTTTGGCCTCCTGTGCTGCTGTATCAACCTGGGCTGCCTCTCTGCCTGGGCCTTGTTCTTGTTTTTCTGAGATGTCATCAAGTTGTGGAGGATTGGGGGATCCATGTGCTCTCAAACTGATGTTGGGGCTGGCTGGTGTGATTTCTGTTGGCTGGTTTTGGGTTGATTCGATTTCTAGTGCAACCATAAGTGTATTCATCTCTTTTGCAGTCGAGATTGCAGCGTTATCTTTGATACCACGTGCACCATCTTTGATGCAAGCTCCGCCATCTTTGGTACAAACGGCTCCTGTATTCTTTGCCTTGTGTGCAGCAATTTGCCTGTGGTGTTGCCTCAACAACAGAAATATCTTGGCGTAGCAGAATATGATAACAGGGTAGCTTAATCCGATGGTGTAAACATAAAACAGAGATCGAAATAGGTAATTCTCGGGGGCCCAGCTTGTGAAGCAGGCACCATGGAAAGGGCTGAATGTGTACTTCCCTGCCCCTAAGATTGGAAGCATTGCCAAAACAAAGGTGGCAAATACCATGCAGATGGTGTACAAGATGATTCTGTTTCTTGAAAACACCACATCAAATTTGCTGTATTTCACAACTTTATAATACCTAACAGTGGCAATTGCAGCGAGAAATAATACCCCTAATATTGTTGTCATGGTGATTATGATGCCAGATAGTTGACAATATGGATTATTGAAAGTTTTCTGATCGATGAATTGGTTGTAGGCCTTGATTGGAAGTAACATGACACACTTTAAAATGTCGACGGCTGCGAGTGCAATGAGAAATACATTGTTGACGTTATGAAGTGATTTGGTCTTTGCAAAAGCAATGATTATAACGCCATTTACCATTATTGAGATAAGAGCGATTACGACATTGACTGAAGCATTCACTGCAACGAAAGGAGTCGGCATTTTGTTACGTTGTCTTTGTCTATCACAACAGTCGTCTTTGTTTGTTACTAAAAATATCGTCTTGCAAACAGCAACGAACGTAAGACTGATACATATCAAAAAGGTGTCCGTGCAGAGCAGAGTAACCGACTCATACCATTTCTATCTTTGTAGGCTCTGTTGCAGCCTCTTCGCAACTTGAAAAAGTTTCAAACTCAGTCACAATTGTTGTCATTTGGTTCAAGTATTCGAGTGTCCGAAATCCCAACAGATATAAACAAGTGATGTTTATCTAGAGAGTTTTGATGATTTCTACCATACATATATTTGTAGGTCTTGTATCCAGCTTCTCCGGAACTTGAAAAAGTTGAAAGCTCAGTCACAACTGTTGTTCTTTGGTTCAAGCATTCGAGCTTCTGAAATTGTAACAAATTAGAACGAAAGTGTCGCAGTGTTCATCTGGAAAGTTTTGCCGATTTCTATCAAATAAATCTTTGGGTTGTTTGTATTTCTGCTTCTCCGCAACTGAGCCTCCAAATCGCAACGGATAAAAGTCAAAATTTCGCGATGTTCATCTTCAACCATATATAGCTATCTTTGGGTTGTTTGTATTTCTGTTTCTCCGCAACTGAGCCTCCAAATCGCAACGGATAAAAGTCAAAATTTCGCGATGTTCATCTTCAACCATATATAGCTATCTTTGGATTGTTTGTATTTCTGCTTCGCCGCGACTGTGCTTCCGAATCGCAACGGATAAAAGTCAAAATTTCGCGATGTTCATCTTCAACCATATATAGCTATCTTTGGGTTGTTTGTATTTCTGCTTCTCCGCAACTGTGCTTCCGAATCGCAACAAATTAAAATCAAAGTGTCGCAATGTTCATCTAGAAAGTTAAATCGATTTCTACCATAAATATCTTTGGGTTGTTTGTATTTCGGCTTCTCTGCAACTTGAAAAGGTTGAAAGCTCCGTCACAATTGTTGTTCTATGGTCGGAGCATTGGAGATTAGATCATCAGAATCGCAAATCAAAATGTCGCAATGTTCATCAAGAAAAACGCAAACTGTTTAAAACGAAATTTTTGTGATTTTAAGTTGCAATTAGTTTTGATTTCACCTGCCACAGGTAATTGAATTTCTAAGAAGAGAAGCTCATATTGCGCGATGTCCTCATGCACTTTAGCAAATATGTATCTTTCTTTTATCTTGAGGCTCTCTAATTGTAAATCACATCACTCGTTAATAACGAAAATGGCCAAGTAACTGAGATTTATTGTTCAATTTAGCTTCTTGCGAATAAGGAGACACAAGTCCCGCCATCCACACAGAACTGATATAAACTCAAGTAGATAATCGTTTTTTTTTCGATATCTACCTCTTTAAATCTTCATCTTCGCTTTAAATTTCGTTTCGTTGTACCTGCCTAGCGTTTTCGTCGTACCTGCCACCGTGACTTTAAATCTCCAATCATTTCGTCTTATTGCCAATCATTTCGTCATACCTGCCAATAGTTTAATCGTATTTGCCACTTTAACGTAAATTTTCAATCGTTTCGTTGTTTTTTCGTATCGCATATCATTTCATCGTATATGCAACTGCCAGGTGAAATCTTCACTTGTTTCGTGACGAAAAGTCGCGTAAATTCATAGGAGAAAGTTGCCGCTAAAACTTAAGAAAGTATTGCTGCTCCAACTTCGAAAGAAAGTTGCTACACTGCACAGATTTGAAAAGATGCTCAAACTTGAGAAGATGTTGCCACGCCGCCACACCACTCAAACTTGAAATAGGTTGCCGCTTTCCTCCAACTCGAAGAGATGCCACTGTGCGAACTTGTGAAGACGCTGCCGCTCAGAAAAGTACTCTCCGCTCAACCGTGGGGGGTTCTTCCTATTCAAACTAAACTTGGAAAGAAACTGTTTATCAAACTTGAAAGATGTTGCCTCTTCGCTCAAAGTCGAAAAGATGCTGCCACATCGCTCCAACTTGAAAAGATACTTCTGTGCGAACTTGACAAGATGTTTCTGCGAATATCAAGAATGTACATCTGCTTACTCCAGAACTTAAGAATGTATATCTGCTTACTCCGAATATCAAGAATGTATATCTGCTTACTTCAGCCTTTATATGCAGTTTCTACAAAATTTCTAAATGACGCATGACTACTAGGTCACTGTCATCTGTCATTCACAAGGATAAAAGGATTTCACA
Source organism: Aurelia sp. 3 sensu Dawson et al. (2005) (assembly GCA_964020215.1). Lineage (NCBI taxonomy): Eukaryota > Metazoa > Cnidaria > Scyphozoa > Semaeostomeae > Ulmaridae > Aurelia > Aurelia sp. 3 sensu Dawson et al. (2005). The sequence goes on from OZ026586.1 coordinate 17,884,836, forward strand.
CTAATCACAGAATAAAGAAATTCACCTGAAATCAATCGGAACAGGTTTCCGTTGACATTAACAGGTTCTGAAATATTTCGAACATTCATAACAACATGACTTGGAAAGAATAACAACTCTATAGTAGCAAATGTAACTTTTCACGACAATCACAAGTTTTAGTTGTAAACAAGAAGGAAATCGAAGTGATAATCTTCAAAAAGCCTCCATGATTTCTTCACCATGAACAATACTCTTGCTGTATGAGTGTGAATGTTTGTAAGCTCCTACTTGACACATCACGTGCCTTTGCCAGCTGCTCTGTCTACACAAGATATGTTGATGATGTCGAAATTAAAATATCCCAACGTTGATTTATTCCAATGCCATATCAAAGACAGAAATGCCTTCAAAATACTTTCAGCACGATCGAAGTGTTTTAATTTTGATCTTGAAATTTTGATTGCAACTTTCTCTAGCCTGCAAATTCCCTCTGTTATGTTATGGGTTTTAGGAAATGTACAATGTGTTATATGGGGTTATGCATTGTTGTAAAGCATCAGATGCATTAGGCCTGCCTTTGGTTATCATCTTTGTACCGATAATATCTTCTCTCGTCTTGATTTGGAATGCCCAGAATTAATTGCGGAGCGAAGGCGAGAAGGAAAGAAGAGTGGTCGCACGCTCCGCACTCTCTCTTTTAAAGGAGTTTGAACAACACAACAACTTATTTCAATATGGCACTGTGCAAGTGGAGTCGATTTGGGAAAACAGCCACCTGAGCACTCAAAATGAAGACGAGAGAAGATACTAATCGATACAAAGATGCACAAAGGTAGGCCTAATGATTCTGATGCTTTACAACAATACATAATCCCATATAACACATTCCATGTTTCCCAATATCCATGGTTATGCAATCCGAAAGACAAGCTCTTGACCTCATATGCTTCATATCACAATCTATTTCGTAACGGTTCGCCTAAAGATTTACTCTTAATTAATATAATCAAGTTATTTTCTATCTTGATGTAACGAAATCCAGTGCCAAAATTATCTATTTGGTAAATAAGAATTACCAATGCCATAGCTATATTTCGCCAAAGTTGATAAGTTTTTACGACCAAATATTTGCATCAAAGGGTGTTTGAACAGTAGTTGATTGGTAATATCGGATGTCCAACAAATTATGTATGATATCTCCCGAAATTTTGTCTATTAATGGACTTTTTGGAATTTTTTGTTATTTTACAGCAGTGTGGATTGAGCGACATTTAATATATTTTTTAAGGAACATTTCCAACAAGAGGAAACTTCCGAGGAAATCCATGGAAAAGTGCCCTAACTGATTAGATTTCTCATGATCTGTTAGGATATTTAAGTATATTTTGACTTCTGTGATGTTAGCTGACTTTAACTTTTGCCTCCACGTGTGTCTCAATTTTCTTACTTTAAAGGACAAGTCCGGGGTTGGTATAATTGTTGATTATTCAAGAGATTATACACTGTTGTGAACAGGGACGTAGGAAGCATCTCAAACTTGGAGGGGCACGGCACTTCAAGGGCACTTTTTTCCTTAAGAAAAAGGGGGCATTTTCTAAAAACAAATGGGCACTTCTTTGTTTATTGCAAAATCTTAGGCCGGTTCCTTCGCCCATGGTTGTGAATGGTGTGTAGTACTTTTTGTCAATTTTTTCTCTTTTAATATGCGAAACTGCATATTTCAATCTGCTAAAAAGTGCGAAATGACGTCATCACTTCACATTGACCGGAACGAGGCTGCCAAATGTGTTGATATTATACCACCCACATTGCTAGCCTCCTTCTCGAGCCTTCGCACACTCGTGCAAAATGCAAAATGGCGACGATATTGGGCCTAACTTACGAAGATATATCGTCAAATTTATGAAAGTTCGAGCCACGAAAAATTGGAAAGAACTCACGACTGGTGTGCAGTAGTTGCTAAGGTTTTTTTTTAACAATAACTTTGTCAACCCCGGACTTGTCCTTTAATCCATATTTGAGACCCAACAAAGTAATGCAGAACTTCAGGAACCCAAGAAATAACTGTTCTAGGGCTCCATGTGGGGCTGGCGGCTGATCGACCATTTTATCAAATCAAATAGCCTCTATCGCAGCGATCAGGCTCTTCGTTTTAATTTTTGCCTTTTGGTTTTTTTTTTGCGTTTAATTTCTTAGATAATTGTAAGTGTCACTCACTATGCGAACTCGCTGAATTCGTGTCCTTTCCTCCCATGAGAGGCACAGTAGTTGTATTTGTTGCATGTTTTAATGTTTTCTTTGATATAAAAACAACAACTGTACACATGAATGACCCAGAAAAGTAAGCTCTGTCCAAATTCTAGACCCAAAAAAGTGATCTGAGCATCCTTGACTAAGATATACCTAAGTACCTTCCCCCTGAGCAGCTGCCTCGTAAAGAAATGGAGACTCGAGTTGAAACGAGTTGAAACAAATTATGTAACTATCACATTATCAATTGACATTGAAATTGACAAATTAAGTTTGTTGTAGTACTCAAAGGGGCGGATCTTTTAGTTAAGCGAATGCACAGAAATAAAGTTAATATTTAAATTGAATGGTAAATATGTAGCTTACTTACAAAGGACATAGCAGAAACACTCCTTACTACATACGCGGAAGGGTGGCGATCATTTTCATAAAAGATTTCTCAAATTTTTTGGAGATATAATGGAGAAAATATGATAAGATCAACGTAACAACGGGTGCGCGAAAAAAAATCATTCATATTTTGCAAGCCACGATAATTCATTAACTGGACCGATTTTGAAGATTTGGCTTAATCTTTAACAAAAGCCTGAATTACATGTAGGAATTTGGCAAATTTTTTTGCTGTTGCTAGAGTAATGATCAAGTATCTTAAAATTGTTGTTTCGAAAACACTGAAAATACGATCAAACGTCGAACGAATTTTCTACAGATTCGGCATAACTTCCTCTTGGTGATTTCGGGATTTAGAAATCGATCAGTGAGAAATATAAGAAATTGGCTTATAGCTCTACAAACAGAGAACAAAGTGTTTCAAATCAATTAAAAGAAGAACTAGCAAATACAACTACCATACCTATGAAGGGTGGAGGTGGGAAAAGACACTAGGTCATCGGAGTTCCCAACATGAAAGGCGCTCACAATTCAAAAATCATAATACGCAATGGAAAAGGAAAGACTAGAAAGAAAAAAGTTAATGTCTGTCTCACATCTGATGTCAGGCAATAATATCTGTTAGTAAGAAAATAATTTGAAAATTTGAGAAACACAAGTGCAAGGCAGTGAACAGAGGACAGCTACGACCTCCTGATAGACAGCTACCACCCCCTGCCTACAAGCGCCACCCCAAACGGGATAATACACCAAAAAATACACCAAACCAAAGGGCAGCAGCACGGACTTGGTCTTGTGTATGATTGATCGTGGCTTGCCGAAAGTGGATAGTTTTCTTTGGCGCACCCTTAGCCATAATCTAATAGGGTACTGTCAAAAGCGAAGATAGAAAGAAAAGGATTATGTTCCAGGTGCCCCAAAATGATGTATCGGCGCAACGTCGTTCCCAAGGGTATCTGTCGTTTTCAACAGGAGGCAGCATAGCGGACAAATCTTTTCTTTTGTCCAAAGATCCCGTGGGGTTGTCAGTCACGCTCTGGTCAGATCACAGTTTCTCCTAATATTGACCAATCAGGTGCTGTCGTTGTGTTTACTTCCACGTTTTGCAGCGAAGCTTAGGCCATTTTTGACCGTTTTGACCACCATCCCGAAAAAAACATTGCACGCTCGGCTATTTCGATTTTCATCAAAATTTCAACGGGAGAAGATTCTCCATACCTCGGACCATAAGTGTTTTCGGCATCGCTATGCGATCGCTAAAATTAGCCGATTTGTGGCATTTTGAAAATCATTGCAGCCATTTTTGCGTAGCAAATCCTACAAAATTGAGCAAAATGCGAGCACAAACTGATAATTCAAAGTCTATAAACCTACCTCAACTGTTTTCAATACAAATATCCCCAGCTCTACTGCAATCCACTCCCAGTTGCACCATAAATCGCTTCCATGGCTATGCGCCTGTTTCGATAAACTGTGCCCCAGTCCTACTCCCAACTCCTGCAATGATTACAAGTCTGTAGGAGTAGAAACCAACCAAAATTTCGGAAAGTTATGAATCACTTCTTGCATAAGAGCACAAGTGATGATAGTTTCGTTTTACAGTAGAGCGTGTATTTGAAATAGAAATGAACTGAAGCTGTGTATAAACGGAGGAAATGTACATTTTGTTTTCATCACGAAAAACTATTTAGCATTTTAATACTACCTTTTAAAGCTCCTCAAAATCAATTTCACATTTTGTGCAGGTATCATAGAAGATCTCTTTAGCCCTCCAGTATGCATTAGGAAGTCATCCCTTGGCAGTCAAACAACAAGGCAGCATGAAAGCAAACATAGATATCAGTGTTACCTTCAATAAAGTCATGGAGGCACAGTGGGCACGCATGAGGACATTTCGCAAAAAATGATTTTTTGAAACCACATTATCCATTATGATATCCTGCAAGCCCAATGAGTGCATTATTGAATAGAAATGACAAGATGCATTTATCTTTTTCCGATCAAGAGATATTGCAATTTGAATTTGCCAAAATATAGAAAGTTTTTCACTTTGATGTAATTCTTCATTTTTTGGATATTCAGTCACAAAGCGAAAGAAAATCATTTTAAAACATGATTTTTGTGTTCAATTTGATGTTATGATTGTTTACATCCTTTTAGAATAGGAGTTCGGTCAGAATTTTTCTGTTTTGTGCCAAATTTAGGAATAGAAATGCAGATTTTTACGAAAAATGTACGCATTTTTGGGGTAAATTTTTCCATATATTTGTAAATAGCTCAAAAGGCCCAAATTTGGCCCATATAAACCATATATGATTCTGAATCTATGAATTATCAGCTTTCAGATGAGCTTAACCAAATATGGGCCCAATTTGGGCCTTTTTGATAGTTCAATAAAACAAGAAATTAGTCCCTTGGGAATCCTGGAAACGCCTGTAGCAAAAAAGCTTCAAGGCCACCACTATGTCATTTGAACCACCTAGTCACCCTGATTCTGAATTTGAACTTCATTTCTTCGTGGATTGTGTACTTTGTTAATTATACGCTATTTATTGTTTTTAACAGAAAGACATGCTTTTTGCAAGTCTTTGCCAGAACTAGGGTCCAGCCTTTGGGTCATAGTTCATAAGGTGCATATGTTTCTGAAAAATATACTGCAGATTTGAAATTAGGAGGAACCGGAGTCTCAGATGACATGTAGTGAACTTCTGACTTTTTTTTAATGCGGAGGCTGCCTAACTCCCAAAAGAGCAATTCATTCTTGCTGAGGGTGTAATGTGAAAAAGATTCACAGAAACAATTGCTGGTTTTTTAACTGGATAAAACATCAATACTTTAGATGCCAATCTTTGATAAAATGTTTCTTTAAATAATTGAAACAGTTGCTGCAACTAGATGCCTTACAAAATCTAGCTACTTTTGGTACATGTGAAATGTCCTCATGACCCCCTATTTATGCCTACTGTGGGAGGTATACATGTATTTTTTGAGATACTAAAACTTTGATCTGGTATTGAAAGCTTCTCAGAATTCTTATTTTATCATCTCAGTTGAGAGAGTTTCTTATAAGTAGGGGTTTCTTATAAGTTCTTTCAAATTTCTATTGATAGGGGCCCCTCGGATTTCCAATTGTATTGGTGCGGGATCTCTAGGATCGGGATCACGCAAGAAACTTGGAGTAAAGGAAACAGGCTAAAGATGAAATGATTTTATTGTGTAAACAATGATCTGTAAGAAACTGCCTGTAAGAAACTCTCTGTCATAAGACTCAGGAGGTTGAGTAACGTCCAGACACTGACCTTGAAAACTTTGTTTAGAACAGTTCACAGCAGGGCACACAAGAGGCAAATCCTTAAGAATCTTTCCTTACTCAGACAATAACAAAAATTTTGAGAAGCTATCGATTATCTCACAAAATGCAGGTGTAGTTCCATGAGTTTACAAAATGTAACACTGATATCTATGCTTGCTTTGATCCTGTTTTTGTTTCACTGCCAAGGGGTGATTTCCTGATACGTTCTGGAGGACTAAGGATATCTTCTATGATACCCTCACAAAATGTGAAATTGATTTTGAGGGGTTTTGAAAATAGTTTTTAAAAAGTTCAATGGTTTTCGTGACGAAAACAAAATGTCAATTTCTTTCGCTTGCTGCTATTTGTAGGAAGCTTCATTTCCTTTCATTTCTACTACAGCTACAGCTTCATTTCATTTCTATTTCACGTACCTGCTACACTGAAAGACGACACTGTCTTCTCTTGTGATGCAAGAAGTATGGGCTGTGAAAATATATGCGACATTTTGGTTGATATTTTCGGCTGCCACTCCTTCAGACTTGCAATCATTGCAGGAGTTGGGAGAAGGGCACTGTTTATCGAAAAAGGCGCATAGCAATGGGAGCGATTTGGTAGCGCAACTGGGAGGGGATTGCAATAGAGTAGTGGATATTTGTCTTCAAAACAGTTGAGGTAGGTTTATAGACTTTAAATTATCAGTTTGTGCTTGCCTTTTGCTAAATTTTGCTGGATTTGTTACGTAAAAATGGCTGCAATGATTTTCAAAATGCCACAAATCGGCTCGCATAGCGATCGCATAGCGATGCCGAAAACACTTATGGTCCAAAGCATGCAGAATCCCCTCCACTTGAAATTTCGATGAAAATCGCCTTACCCGAGCGCGCAATGTTTGTTTTCGGGATGGTGGTCAAAACGGTCAAAAATTGCCTAAGCTTCGCCGCTAAACGCGGAAGTAAACACAACCTCGGCACCTGATTGGTCATTATTAGGAGAAACTGTGATCTGACCAGAGCGTGACTGTCAACCCCACGGGATCTTTGGACAAAAGAAAAGATTTGTCCGCAATGCTACAGGAGGCTAGACCTCAACAGATACCCTAGACTTATGCCTTTTCGTCCCTTGTTTCCCTACGTTCGTTGATTTGCTGATATCACTTGGTCAATAGGGACTCATAATATCACTCTTAAAAAAGTGAGCCCAATTTAGCAAAATGGCCTAAACTAGCTTGAATTCTCTTACACTTAACAAAATCGTTCCAATATCTAGCCCAAAGCACTTGAATTTTGAAAAGGAAACTATTAGTACAAAGGATGATGTTCAAATGATGTTCAAGAACAAGGTTAAGTGGAACGAGAACCTAAACAAAACTGTATCAAGTGGAATGAAAAGCTTACAGGATAGAGTGAAAGAAAAAGAAATTGCATGCTACCCAACAAACAATAAACCGATCAATCAATCGATTTATCAAGCAATCAACCAATGATTTGATCAAGACTGTATTTAGGTAGTTTCAGTTTCAGACCTTAGTTTTCGAAATAGTTCTTCTTGCAATGCATACTTTCAATCATTCATTCTCGAAATTTTCTTTATCCTCTGTCCTATAGTAACCTAATCAATGAATCAATGAATCAATCAATCAATCAATCAATCAATCGATCAATCAATCAATCAATCAAGCAACAGAAAATTAAGCAAATTATCCATCGACCAAGTCATCAATACGCTGACGCTTCCTTCTACTTCAACCCAACCATGGTTGTGCTTAATTGGTAATTCAAATTTAACAAATTCTGAAAGCATTAGACTTTGCAGAGACGGAAAGTTATTTCCCAATCAAATGCGAAAATCCTCAAGAAAAAATGGTAGGTTTTGCATTCACAATGAGAAATCCAGCAATCTCTCAAAAGTCTGACAAACCTTCCGCCTCTGGATTCAAAATATTCAAAGGGAGTCAGAAGAGGTCAGCAAGCCTTCAACTTACAAAAGCTACCGTTTTCAGAGTTTAGGAATCAATCAAACACAATTTCTGAGCAGTTTTGCCAAATCCAAATGTTTTCAGAAGTGGTACCAACAAATACTATCAGTTGAGGCTGCGAACAGGCCAAGCAAACAAACAGCAAACAACTTCAGCTGAAAATCTGTTGTGCTGAAATGTACCTCTCCTAATATCACTTGATAGGTATTACATACAACGATCTTCAATTCCTACCTCATAGCAAAGTATCTATTTACTAAGAAAACTGAAAAACTATCACCTTACTATTATAATCACTGCCATTATTGTCACATGTCAGTCACATGTCAATCACGTGATATAAACAGTTACGTTCTGGGAGTGTTTGACTGCGACGCCCTCGAATCTCCTTCGCGGCTAGTGCTCGAAGTTGCGGCAATTCCTTTCATAAACACAGCTTTTAATGCGACACGAAACTGCTTGTTCCAAATGCCGTAAATGAGCGGATTAATGAAGACCTTCGCATCAACAAGTGTGATAATGATATACAAGATAGTAGGGCTGACTTCAATACCTCCATATTGCATCATATTGACGAAAAATGCTGGAAGCCAACAAATTGAGAAGGCAATGACAACGGTAAACATCACTTTTGTCACACGGATTTCATTACGAATGGCGCGTTTTGACAAATTTGATGTTGCTCTTGGTCGTCTGTGCGTCTCACTTTTGCTATCACTTGAAATTTTTCTTGGTGGAAACATGGCAACTGAAATTTTCTTTGCTTTTGTTAGGAAATTTTTACCGCCATTTGAGCCGTCTTTCGAGTTCCCGTCCGGCATTATTTCATTATCTGGAACAGACAATTTGGCGGTGGAACGATCTCGGTTGTTAGATTGTTGCTCCGTGCATTCATCTGTCTGGGTTTCGTTCAAGTCGCTCTCCAAAGTGAGGTCCCATTTCACTACTTTTACCTCGCCATTTTCATTCATATTGACGTCATTACCGTTTTCAACGATGTCTTCCAAGTTCGAAGAACTCTCCATGATTTTATACACCCCGCTATCCTGTTTAGCTGCTGCAAGTGATCGCCGTGCGTCTGCTTTTTCCGCTGAACGTTGCCGTGCGATGCGGGCGTTGACCATGACGCGCTTCTTGTGCTTTCGTAACGCGATGAAAATGAGGGTGTAGCAGATGATAAGAGCTGGATAGCAAATAGCCATTATGTAGACATAGAACAGCATGCGGAATACGATGTTCTTCTTTACCCAACGGGTGAAACAAACTCCATGATATCTACTATATTCATACTCTCCAACACCGATTAATGGTAGAATAGCGAGCAAAAAAGTTGCAAAATACAACGATGCACAATAACATATCATTCTTGGACGTGAGAACACTTTGTCAAATGAGCGCGTTCGAACGATTTTTACATACCTCACTGCAGCTATTGCAGAGAGCAACAGAGCTGACTGAATGAACGTAACGCATGAAATGAAACCGGAAAATGGGCAGTAAAAACCGGGAACGTGGAATTGTTCTGCAAGCATGGTGTAAGTCTTTACACCGACAATAAACACAGCTTTAGTACCATCAACAATTGCAAGCTGAAGGAGGAATGTATTGTTTATATTTTGTAATGATTTTGTGTTTATAAATGCGACGATAATCAAAATGTTTCCAATGGTACCTCCTAAAGAGATGAAGCCAGAAATAATGGCATTTACAATTAAGAACACTGACAGCATTTTTCCTTCTATAAATACAGATATATATATATATATATCTGTAAATGCTGCTCTGTTTAAGTGTAGTTAAGACTCTGTGGCTGTGAGTGAGTAGCAAATGGACTCGTTTGAAGCTCGTGAATCCGAGATACCTTCCAATAGAACATGCAAATTCACTTCATCTTACCTACCAACTCTTCTTTTGCATGAACACAGATCTTATTCGACTGCCATCCTTGAGTGACTCAAATTAACTTTTTTGCTCCTCCATCCGAACTACCAGCCAGCAGTCTCTTCAAGGATGTGGTTTCTTTTCTAGTTCTTTAAAAGAGTGATCTTCTTGGAAGATGAGTCCAGGTAATGGCTTTGCGAGAAGAAAGTTTATAAACAAATGCTATGAAGACTGATTTCAATTTAAACGCACAAAAGCTGGATAACTGCCTTGCATGGCATGCAAGTCTTGAATACAGAGATTAGCTCCTCTAAATTCTTCCTGGTTTCTTGTTTAACTAAAGTCAAGCTTCACTCCTTGTCAGATATCTATGCGAGAAAACGTAAAGATGCCTGAAGAATAAAGCTGAATGTTGATTCAAAACCTGGTCTTGAAAGCATCACTTTTGAAGTAAGGATGACAACCAAACATATTGGTTTGCCAAATCAGAGCTGGATAAATGGAAATCTAGACGTGAGAGGGATGATCTTGTCATCTCCAAATCACTGAAGATTGTTGCCATAGAATTATGGCTGTTACAATGCTTCAAATGAAACCATGCTTAAATATTGGTTGAATAAACTAAACGAAAATTATTTCAAAGCCATCAAACACCAGTTGTAATGTGCATATATTTACCAGGAAAATTGAAGTGGGCGTTTAAGTCTCGTACTGATGACATGATTTTACATCTTCAAATTGGACTTCGACCACTTAAGTTCGCGCAGCTGTTTACATTCACTTTTGAAACTGGTTGAAAATTTCCTTCTTTTTATAGCTACCAGGTCTATAAAGTCTTTACGAAGTTTGGTAAAGGCAGTATTCCACCTGCATCAGAGTCGTTTTTGGAGCAATAACAAAAATAAAATATTTTCAAATATCTGATATTCAAGACATCGCAAATTTTGTAATAAAGTTGACCGTAACTGGATGTAAATAAGCTATTCTTGGTTTTATGCCACCTTAAGGGTACCGCCCAGCTTAATTTGAATAAAAATTCGATTTCAGCTTTTTTACGCATTTCGATAGCCAGTTCTACAGGTTACATTTTAGGCCAACTTCCATCGCTACCTGAATACTGAAAGTAACAATAATTTGGATCCTAACGGTGCACTGGAAATTTTGCTAAAGACTTTCTTCGGAGAGTTCACCGGAGTCACTTGATCTCCAAAGCGAAATGAGGGCCTCTTAACCCTTCTTGATCTGCAGTCTCCTTTGTGTATGAACTGTGTACATAACCATGCTGCATTCTTCTAATCGTTTGACCCCTGCTTGTCTCGTGATATCATCTACGTTACTAGAGGATAGTGACAGGTAAAATGTACCACGGTACCACAGACGCAGTACCAGGTACTAAACGTCCGATACCTAATAACACTAAGGTCAATGCCAGGGACCATAGGAGCCAGAAAGCAGTAACATTTTAAAACAAAAGTTACAGGAAAATACTGGGAAACCCGGAATGAAAATACTCGATAATTTCCTCGTTCCAAGTCCTTAAAAAATGTCGTTGGTACCAAACTACTTCCTGCCAGTACCCAATGATGATGATGATAATGATTCATGAAAAAGCATTGTTAAATCTAACTACATACTCTTTCATACGCCCCAGAGAAGCAAAGCTTATCGAGTCTGGGGCGCTTACAACAAAACTGAAAAGTTTGATTACAATATCTAAACATTTGATTTATTCTAATTAGAGCAAGAGAAGCAACAATTTTATTTCTAAAAACCCTAAAAACCAGGGAGATAACTTGACCTCCCTGCTAAAACATACCAAATCAACAACAGCATAATTGAGAATTAGTGCAATGAAAAAGTACATCACTAAAATGAAGCCAACATACTACAAAAATAATCTAAATGCAAATTTGATGTCACCAACATATTCATTCATATGAGTCTAACTTGAGCTGTTTGACATGATTTAGATACTTGTTTTGCCCTGCAATTATCCTCAGTTCAGCAGGTTGGCTATTCCATATCTTTGCTCCTTTTACAGAAATTGCACAATTGCCAAAACGATTTCTTGTTTTTAGAATTTTAAATAAATCTTCGTTCCTTGTTCGATAGCTGTGAAAGGATGACCTTGTTCAAAAAGATTATGAAATGCGTCAGGCTGGTTTTCCTTGCTGTTGACGTAAGAATGCATTAATTTCAGGATTTTGAATTCATATTGATCAGAGATTTTTAACACATTGAACTTTTCATGTATTTCGTTAGTAGAAGCCAGCCTCCTTTTGAATTGTAATATCTTCAGCATCCTGTTTTGGTGCACCTGAATACGTTGGATGGCTTTCTTATTTCCATCTCCATATATCTCAATGGCATAATCTATCCTAGATTGAATAAATGAATTGAATAAGGACTGCAAACAATTAGTGGGAAGCAGGTCACGGACTTTGCGGAAAATGGAGGCATATTGAACTATTTTGCTCCCTAGCTCATCTATATGCTTTTCTTGTTGGGGATACGAACAGGCTAAGTTGAGAGCCTCGAGGAATCCCCCCAAAAGGGCTCCAGATCGCATGCGTGCTAGCGATTTATGTCAATAACGTAATATGTAAATTAGCTTGACGGTTGAGAACAGGAGAAGGAAACAATAGCAACGTTGCGCATGACAGTGTGAGCCCCACCGTTGATTCGCTCTCAACAAAGCTGAACCACAATCGGTCAAAACAATAGGGTCAGCACTTCATCTCCCCAACAATTTCCCAAGTTAGTTTTTCATCGATTAATAATCCAAGGTACTTGACACTATCAGACCTTTTTACCACAATACCGTAAGGGCCAGTACCCACCCAGTACCATTAATACTCTCAGTCACTATACTCTCAGTCACTATCCTCTATCCTTTTAAAGTTTTACAGTGCCTTTAGTTAAAAGTCAGCTTTCTTGGAACTAAGAAATCCCGTAGTAGCAGGTACTTAATTTCAATTTACGACCCCTAGGGCCAATCAAATGAACATAAATTTGGCACTCTGGGAGATGACACATCAAAGTCCGAAAGTGTGTCTGGGTTTTGTTAAATATTCACTGGTCTGCTTTTTGATGGAAATAAAGTTCAATGTGAGCTACAAATATAAAAGCAATGATCTAGTCATCTAGAAACGTGTAACGTGTAGACAAGATATTATATCGAAATTTTGGGACACACTTTAACAAATTAGGATCTGAAGTCTCAGCTAAAGCTATTTTCGTGTTTCGTTGTCCTTCCGGAGGGTCCTAAATAACACTCGAAGGAGGTGTACTCCCGAAATATGTCTCTCCTGATAACTGATTTACTTGGAATTTCAGTCAACTGGATTAATGCATAAATATGTTTATCATAAAACTACAGATCATTGATATAAGAGGTTCAAGAGTGTTCCAAAATTTCGATTCTTGATTCAATTCTTCGATTCTTGATTCAGTTCTTGATTCAATTCTTCAATTCTTTGATTCGATTCTTCGATTCAAAATTTCGATCTTGTCCACATGCTACACATTTCTTTGTTTGTTTGTCAACTTATTTTACATCGATTTATGTACATACAAGCTAGTTTACTATATACAAATGTACAAAGTAAACTAATCTAAATCGATGAATACATTAACATAAATAAATAAATAAATAAATAAATAAACAAATAAATAAATAAATAAATAAATGAATATTTTTACAATCTTTTAATAAGCTAACTAAATAAAATAAACTAATTTGGAGGCACATATTTACAAGCACTACATTTACAGTTTTGGCCATCCCACTTATTTATCATGTTTTTAAAGCTATTTAGATTTTCTGCCGACTTTATTTCATTTGGCAGTCCATTCCAGATTTGAGGTCCCAAAGATCGAAGGCTATTTGAACCAAAGGCGACTTGATTTGGTCGATAATGCTGTAAGTCATTGGACTTTCGTAGTGAGTAGCTAGAAGATTTTATTTTGAAAATATCTTGCATGAAGAAATGGTTTTAATTTTTCAGAGTCTTAAAAACTTCTATGCAGAGGACTCTTAGACGGGAAACATGCATAGTACATCTTTCTAGAAAGTAAGTCACCGTATGAGCTAAGGTGATCATTATGTAAAAATCTAAGGGCACGTTCTTGAATTTTTTCAATTCTTTGCAAAGATTTAGCTGAAGAGAAATACCATACTAAGGGGCAATAATCAAAATTAGAATAGAAAAGGCTTTGAACTAGGATCTTCTTTTCATTAAAACCAATAAATCTTTTTAGTCTTTTTAAGACATTGAGTTGTGATGCAGCTTTTCTGCAAAGTTCAGAGATGTGCTGTTCAAAGTTCAGTTTATAGTCTAGGTGAATTCCTAGTAACTTGACCGTTTCTTCCGATTTGAATGTTTTTCCTTGGATGTTGAAATTTTTATCCACTTGTGTTTGTTTGATCCTTTTTGATAAGGAGTCCATGGAACTTTTCTGGATTAGCTATCATTTGGTTTTGTTTCAGCCAAGTCAAAGCAACCCCAGCTTCTTCTTCCAGTACCTCAATCAAATTTGATAAAGTCTTGGAAAAATAAGCCAGAGTGTTATCGTCGGTATAATTATGCAATGTTGCTTCTTTGACGAACAAAAATAGATCATTAATGTAAAAATTGAATAGATTAGGGCCCAAAACAGAGCCTTGAGGTACCCCTGATAAAATAGTTGGGAAAGAGGAATACGTATTATTGATTCTAACAGACTGTTTCCTCCTTTTCAGGTAGGAGTATATCAGGACTAGAGCATTTTCATCAAAGCCGTAGGCATGTAGTTTGGCTATAAGTAAATCAGGTGGAATACAATCAAAGGCTTTCGACAAATCCATAAGGACAGCCCCTACTATGTAATCATTATCGAGTTTAACCCTCCATTCTTCGATCATTCTTATCAAAACATGTTGTGTACCATATGATTTTCTATAGGCAGCAATGAACAGCGAAAGGATTTCATCTAAGTATTGGATAAGTTGGTTTTTCAAAATCTTTCATAAATTTTAGAGAAAACATTAAGTATACCAACAGGACGAGAATTTCGTTCAACTGTACCATTTGCCTCTCCTTTATCTAAAGGACAAACAGCAGCGCGTTTTCCATTATTTGGAACCCTATAGTTTCATATGCTGCTATTGATAGCATTTGTCAACGGGAGTGCAAGTTCATCTGCAGCTAACAGCACCAGTCTTGGCGGAATTTGATCTTCACCCGTAGATTTTCCACCATCCAAAGACTTTAATTGTTTCATGACTTGACACACCTCTACTTCATGAAAAGAAAATGAATGAAAATTTATCGCAGGATTTTGAATGATAGCTAAAATACTTGGATGGTTTTTGTATTTTTCGAGAATTAAACCAATGATTTGCCGGTCATCATCAGTTGCAGCCGTATCTGCAATATTACAGGGTTTAACACGACTAGATTTTTCTACGATGTTAATGTAGTGATCGTTAAAGATCTTATCCAGCTCCCTGTCTTCAGTTACAATTGTATCATTTTTAACTAAGGAAATGTCATTTCCAGCTAAGCCTCCTTTGTTAGAAAGGAAAGGTTCTTTCTACATCATTGCTACTTCTTTTCCATCTAAAATGCAGACCAGTGGATACTTCACTAGACCTAGACACACTTTTGGACTTTGATGTATCATCTCCCATGTTGCCAAATATAGGCTCATTTGATTTGTCGTCGGGCTCCCAAGTAGAAATTTAGTATCAGCTACTACGGGACTGACTAATACTAAAGGCACTGGTAACGCCGATAACACCACGAGCTAGGGTCAAACGATTAGAATCATACAGCATGGTCATGTACACAGTTCATACAAATTTGTAGCAAATACAAAGGAGGCCACGGCTAGTTTGCACTTTAGCAGACACACTTTCAACATTTCTCCGTGTTCGAGTTTTGTACCTATTTTTTATGGAAAAATGGGTCAGTATTGAGATCAAAGTATATCTAATGAATTAGTGGGAGGCTTGGAGGATAGCCCCAGAAATTGGTAATCAAAAGAATATTTTGATTGCCAGTTCCACAGCAGTTTTAGGCCATATTTAGGTCATGTTGACGCTCCCAAGCAAGTGCTAATTAGTCGAATCACGTTCGAAATCTGCATTATCCAATAAGATTATAGGATTTCTATCACTTTTGTTTAGAAAACCAATCAGCAATTAGTTGTAACAATACAATTTAATTCAACCTCTGTTTTCCTTAAAAGCTGTGTCTGCCAAAGTGCATTTGTCCCGGAGGCGGCAGATCGAGAAGGATCATGGAGAAGGATTGATAGGTCCTCATTTCATTTTGGCGGTCAAATGACTCCGGTGAACTCTCAGAAGAAATACTTTTGCAAAATTTCCAGCTTCCCTTTTGGAGGAAAACTATTGTTGATTTCAGCATTCAGATAGCGATGGAAGTTGGCTCAAACTATAGCCTGAAACTGAATTTTTATTTCAATTAAGCAGGGCAGTAACCTTATGGTGGATTTGCAGTTAAGGTGGCTCATTACTGAAAAAACAATCGGTTAAGGTGGCTCGCTTCTGATAAACTTCCACATTGATACGCACTTGGTATGCTATCGCCTGCTACAATCCTTCAAGGTTTCATAAAAGGAGATGGGACTGGACATTTTCTTCAAAAACAGGAAAATGTCACGTTTTGTGAAGGAAGTAGCAAAGGCGAATTTTGCAAGACAAAAGATTCATTTTTCTGAAAAGACATAGCGATCTGCCATTTTAAAGACCAGATTTCATACCTCTGAGCGCACTCAATCAAACAAAAATAAACAAAGAGTGGAAAAAATTTTGCTTGGATGCACTCATTGAAGACACTGAAAATGTGAAATCTATCCTTCAGAATCGAAAATCGCTTTGTCTTGGCAAGGGCTTTATGTATGGTTCTTTAAAGGTCCCGAAATCTATCTGTCTCGTCGGATACCTGACTGTCTTGTTCAACAAAATTCACCCTTGCTGAAGGAAATTTAAAAATTTTCAAAAGCTCGGGCTGCAAACAACAGGGAAGCTAGCAGGTATCGAGTCAAACGACAGTGACATTACCCAGCTTTTTTAATCAAGCAAAATACCCCGGCCAAAGTACTAGGCAAATCGGTGCGGTACGTATGGCGAACAAAAGCTGCTTGAATGAACATCATCGATTATTACAATCACTTTACCAATAAATGTGAAAGAAAGTTTGTTCTACGATTTACAATAAAACTCGCGAAATCCATGACCAACTAACAACTTAATATATTTTCAATTTATCAATATTTGGTCTATCTCAATATTCATTTTGAAATCCCACTCACAAGGCGGTACGTTCAAACATCCTAATCAAGGACTACGCAAGCATTTATTTCTCCTTCCTGATGAGCATTGTAACGACCGACGACAGCTGACAGTTAGGATACACAAAGATAAAAAAGACATTTTGAAAGTTCAGATTGTCGCAAAAAAATTGCGCCCAGTCCATGTGACTGCAGTGGACGTTGCTAAAACTTGAGTCCGTTGATAGCATTGTTTGTTTGTTTGTTTGTTTTCAATTTGCTTTGAGTGGGCTTGTCAGGATTTCTAGCTACAGAAAGCTAATTTAGGCCCACGGTGCATGCCGCATCCATCCAGGCATGGGACCCCTAGTTTAACGTCCCTTCCGAAGGACGACGAGGTGAGTAGTGAGGTCAAGCCTCCGTGGTCACCCATCCGGAGTCTGACCTCACCCGACCAAGCTTAACTTCAGTCATCTGACGAAGACAGTATAAGCCACTCGGCCACTCACCCCGTTTGTCTTCGTTGTCCTATTACAAATATAGGAAAATTTCATACAACGTTAGTTCCTTCACGGTTTGCTTGATTCTGATATTGATGGAGGATAACGGAGGTGCTTTTTTGCCTTTCCTGTGCCATAAATCAGCAACCAATTGTCAGACTGACTCAAACATGGTCTCAAATTGACGCCTTTTCTATGCAACTGTGTAAAAAAGGTAATTTAAGTTACAGCTCCTCCACAGCGGACTCAAAGACGAGCAACAACGTTTTTTGGACACCCTGTTCAAGCCTCTGATAAAAGCCAGGCATCGACAAGAGACCATGTGGCGCGTCAAACCATATTTGGGTAGCTGATCTGCGTCAAAAGGAAATACTGATATCTGATTGGCTAGAATCTGACTGCAAATAGTTTGAGCCAATTTTTTCTTTTAATTTTTTTAACTGATATTCAGACCCTACAAATGCCACATCCTGCATGGGTCCCATAGTTTGACGTCATTACCGGGAGACGGTCAGTGAGTTGCTTGGTCAGCCATCTAGAAGGTCAACAATCCGGATCTTGACCTCATATGGCCAAGCATAAAGTTAGTTGACGGAGAAAGATAGTTAACCTAAGGCTTGAACGTGCAAATGTTTCTCAGCAATGAAGTCTGCCGTTCTCAGAACAGAAGCTGTGCAAAACGAATGTCAACTGCCAATGTACTATGCCCTAACATACAAAGATCATATATTTTTTGGTTATACTAAAGTTTATCAAAGATTATCAGTTTGTTTGTTTAAATATCTATCGTAGTAAATATCTACGGAAAATTATATTGATATTAATGTGCTTTATATTCAGTCATAAGAAGATTGAGGTTCTCCTAGTCTTTACCAAAGTAAGTGAAAATTCTCGACAACTGGAGCGATTCTTTAATTGCATCTCGAAACTGCTTATTCCAGAATCCATAAATCAATGGATTAAGAAACACCATCATATCCACAAGTGTTACCATGATGTAAACAAACTCTGGTGAAAGTTTCAAAAGATTTGCCAACTTCAAAACAGTTGTAAGCAAAGCTGGTAACCATGATAACGCATAGGCCAAAACGACAGCAAACATAACTTTCGTGATTTGTACTTCTTTACGTGAAAATCCTTTTCTGTTTCTTGGACGTCTTCGCTTTCGTTGCTTGTTCTGCACTTCTTTCGAGGAATCATCATACTCGGTCGTTGAAACTTGTGAACAACTGGATTTCATCTCATATGACTCGGTTGAAATACCGCTATTCTGCTCGCTGATCGGTGAAAGATTAGTCGTTGTTTTCTTCGTTGCCATTGATTCATCGGCAAGTTGACCGACTTCATTCGTCGATTGTGATTCCGTAAATGAGCTCTCTGATTTATCAGCGACAACAGATCCATACCCGTGGTTGATTTTCGTGCTCGCTCCACTTTGCTTGCTCTTTGATTCGCCTGCTTTCGTAGATTTCTTTTGCATTCGTTTGCTATGTCGTCGTAATGTGTAAAAGATCTTTCCGTAGCAAAATATGAGAACAGTATAGCCGATAATTATGATGTAAACATACAATAAGCAACGATACAAAATATTTGCATCGGACCAATTCGCGAAACACACCCCATGGAATCTGCTGTAGGTATATTTCCCGACGCCAATGATCGGCAAAAGACCGAGTATTGTCGGGAAAACGAGAACTGCAATGCAATAATACTGCATTCTTCGGCGAGAAAACACACGATCAAATGCTGCCCATTGTACTATCTTATAATAGCGAACAAAAGCAATGGCATCAAGAAGGCCTATTGTCAACAAAGTTAGCATGACAACTGTGAAACCAGAGAGTTCACAGACCCCTGCAGGAATTCGCTTTTCTCCAATGTGTTGGTTGTAGGTTTTCACAGGCAAGATCAGAAGGGACTTAATGAAGTCTGCAATGGCGAGCATAAACAAGAAGACATTGTTAACAGTTTGGAGTGATTTTGTTCTCAGAAACGCGTAGATTATAATGGAATTTCCAAGAATTCCTCCAATTGAAAAGATTGCATTTATTACGATATTTATTGTCATGAAAACTGTTGCCATCATGTGTTTGTCTCCTTCGACTTCTGTCACACAATGTTCATTCAATAAAACTATTTCTGGTCACAACAGGAGACTAACTTGGTTGTTGTATGCACCACATTTGTGTATGTCAATGTGCAGCATTCTTTCTAAAGTTAGTCAGTCTTCTCTCAGCCACGGCGCTTTTATGCATGGTTTTTTATGCATTTATGTATGTATGATGTTTTTCCGACGCTTCTTCTAACTGTTCTAACGATATATCTCTTGCTATAGGGCCTAACTGTCTCTGCTTCTTAAGTTTCTTCCTTCTTTGAGTAAGGTTGTTTGGTCTTAATTCTTCCAGTTGTCCTCTTTCAATAAGTCGAAGTACACATGAGTAAGTTGTCACACTGCCATGGCCTTAGTTTCGTGTTCCGACTTTATTGACGAGTTTCTTGTGTACTCACACCTTCCTTGATCTGTGGTTATTTGATGTGGCTATCGATATGCGTATTTGGCAGCCTAAACTCATAAAAGTTTTATACTGTCCCTGCTCCCTGAGTTTCGACTCTTTCTGACTAAATCATTTGGTTTTAACTCTCCCACTCGTTCTCTGTTATGTTAAATCGCACCTGGGTAAGCTGTTCCTCGTCACGATTTGATGTTTGCTGTCATAACATACTTTTGCGCGAAATTCTCCGTCACGCAAACGTGCCCTATACTATTTCCTTCCTCCTGCAAGCCACTTCTTCACTTCTTTCCTTCAAACAAATGCTTCAAACAGTTCTTTTAATAGACGATCTCCTGCTAAAATTCTCCCATATTTGGGAACTATATTTGTGCAGACCTGCAATGAAAAAGGCCACCCTAGTGTCAGAGGTCTGACTGGAAATAATAATAAACAAAACAAGCTTATATCTTATTTATCTCTATGAACTGGTAAAACCTCTCTCGAGTTCTGCAAATTAATATTTTCTAATCGAGTTTCAACTTGATCTTTTCACACCAAAAAGTCCAGTTTGTCTCTAAAGACTGGGACAACCTTGATATTACACTAGATTCTCGTAATAGCAACATCCTCAATATCTAGGCAGATAAAAACCTGAAACTGTCACCATATAACAATCAAAGTTGTGCAGATTCCTTATACTGCTTTGTTGTCTCTTGGATATTCCCACACATATGTTCATGCAGTAGTGATGTGTCATGAAAAACTATTCTCAATTGCAAACACGTGACTAACCACGTCACTTTGACTATTCTTTCTATAAAAGGAAATGCGTTCAATTCAACTGCAATCACATGACTTTGGCAGCTCCATACATCAATCAAAAGATATGCATTTAGTACATTTGTATTTATTAGTCTTTGGTGCAAGTATGCATGCTAAATTTCCATTTCATGGGAACACTCGGAATGATTTGATAAAAAAGGTCTCTATGATCGTTTTACTGCCTGCTTCCTTGTAATTTCCCACGCCTGGACACTCAATGACACAGCATATACTGAAATGTAATCAAAAACATGAACACGCTATTTCTCGCACAAGTAGAGCATTTCATCATAGTAAAGAATCATCTAATGAATATTCATTCAGCTAGTTGGTATAATTTCATATCTATGAAAGCGGGGCCAATAGTGTCTCATCTTATGTCTCAAAATACATCTGTACGTTTTTGGAACGTTGATAAAACGAGTTTTAGAAGCTTGTCAAATATGTATGAGGACGTAAATTACTAACTGAAAATGTTATTACGATAAAGCAGGAGGCAGTGCTTCTTTTTCAGTACAGAGTTAATTCTTCAAGTTATGGACATACTGTCATGAGTCATCAATTACGACGCAATTGATGACAGTCATTAGCAAGGTGACTATGACTTGATACCAATATAAAGAAAGCTTATTCTCTCAATTTTTTATACGTTCTACCGGGTGAGTCATTATAAAACAATCCCAGTTTAAAAAGGCACTGTCATTGAACTATGGGCACTGCTCGCTGGTTATCAAGGCAGTAATATTGGCCTTCTAACACTTTCAAAGAGCAGTTGAACGATTTTTTACTCGATCGGCAGCGATTCCCAAAGCACGATCCCCAGAGCAGCATTTTCCAGGTTAGGCTATGATTAGGATTTGAGCTTTTATTCTTTACACTGTTATATTAGGTCTTTTAATTTTGTTGTTATTAGGATTTATAAGTTGTTTATAGCTGATAGGGCTTATTGTGCAAATGAATTTTCAAATTTACCTGACTGAAATAAGCTACAACGCTCTTAAACTATGAAGAATTTTATTGCAAAGGACCCAGTCAGGAAACCATCAAAACTGACCTTAAAAATCACCTCTAAATTTCCTGCCTTATACAGCAATTACCTTCATTTACTTTAACACGTATTATCCCTTTTGTGAGGATGAAAGTGTCATCATCTAGGAGCATAATAACATTATTGCAAGCATTTGCCAAATTTTTCAAAGTTTGATAGGCAAGGGTAGCAACTTTGGCACTCAAAACCTATTGTATGACAGCAAAGAATGAACATTTCCTTTTGAATCTAACCAGCATTAACAGTTGATCATACATTATCAAGAGATAATATAGCACAGAAACATATGATGTCAATCACCTGATATTATCCAGCCACAAAAATGTATCATGGACAAAATCGACTCTGAACATTCTCATCAGCCTCGCTACAGTCTCACTGCATTGCAAGCAATGCTATAGAAGTGCCTTGATCGCAAGTGTTAACAGAAGTAACAGCCACAGATGATGTTCAGTAAATAGCTATGTAGTGATTATTGGTTTTACTGTTATCAATTCTGAGTAAATCAAAATTTGAATTTCTGAGCAAAATTTGTGACTGTTGAACAAAAGACATTGCAGGTACCGGATCGAGAGATAATGAAAAAGATGTTCAGCTGAAGTGACAATGGTTCTTACTATTTGAGGATCTTGTTTGAAAATAGTTGATCGATATTTGAGTTACTTTGCTCAGTTTGAATTTAAAAGAAATTCACAGAATTTTCATCGAAATTAGATTGGATATCAAGTGATCTGAAATTCTGAATGAGTTTAAAATGACAAGCGCAATCGATTTTACCGAAATGACCTCAAGACTCTCAGACACGTAAGAGAGAATTACGCAATGAACTGATCTAGAAATTCTCATGCGAAAGGATACACAAGGCCAAAATATTTCTAATGTAAAGGCACAACTAAATGGAATCATTTGAGCTTGGATACGAAACATCTCCCCCCCCCAAATTAAAAGCTTTTGAAAAGCATAGAAAAATTAACGATATAGGTGATTCCCTCTTTCATTTCTCTTGTTTCATATGCTTCTATCTGTAAACCGAACATTTTAACCTGTATAAATATCATAAAATCAAATAAATCAAACAACTCATATGGCCCCTACAGTTGTCGCTTGATCTGATGGAATTTCTCGTACCTAAAACTGATGTTGTATTTTTCAGAGAAGTGAATTTCCTTTCAACACGTACCAACAGAATGAAAATTCCAACGCATAAACCAGAGTCTTCCACTTGTGTCAAACACTTTCAAGGATTTCATCAAATTGTTGGGGTTCCTTTATGCCCCTGCCGCCCCCTTCATTGTAAAGAAAAAATGCTTCAAATTGTAGTTTCTTTGGAGCAGAATCACGCAGCTGTTGCTGCTGCGCAGCATCACACAAGCTTGGACCCATGTGCTAAGTTGCGGGCTTTGAAGGGCATTGTCAATTTTGCGGTCTAAAAGTACGCTTTCATTTCATTTTGATTCTTTATACACAGTGGCACCATCAACTAAGAATGACTGCTTAGCTCTCATATGTTGTGTGTAACCTGATAAACTATATCAAATTGAATCATTATCAATAATAATAACGATAAGTAATAATAATATTGAATAATACAGTTCTAAAGTCATAAATTTGCAATTACTTAATTGCAAACTACCTTTTAACTTGTAGCTTAACTCCTTGTTTGTATGTTGTTTGTTTATGTTTTGCTCCGTTGTTTTCGTTACAAATTGCTTTGTATGGTCCTTGTTTTTTCATGTAATGGACATGTCATTTCACTCCTCGTGGTATGATCCCTGTGTTGTCGTATAGTTGTAACAGTTGGATGTAACATCTACTGAAATTTCTTTCTGAATAATCCTATGTCTCAAAAGGAGTATGCCGCCAGCCTGTTTGGGGGTTTTGGGCAATGGTACAATACTGACGTACAGATTTGGCCTTTAGCACCAGGTCAGGGTGAACATTCGGTATTCACCGTTAAACCATGATCTTATTCAACGGTTTCTCCGCACGTTGGTACGTCCGGTAAAACAATGGCAGTGGATTGTGTGCTTGCTCTATTCCGACAACTTTCTTTGCTATCGTCAGTTGTTTGCCTATGAGCTGACTTTGCATTATCACAATCAACGCTCCCTTCCCATAATGCAATATTGGTATGGCCTGCCCTTGAATCGTGATCCTCGGACATCTTTGGCGCCTGATTCAACTGCTCGCTTATGTTTTCACACGACGACAAAGATTTTCGCATAGCAGAATATCCACACTAGGTAACTGAATCCAAGACAGTAGACATAGAACGATGCTCAACATACTATATACTCCATGGAAATCACTGAGTGAGTATTTGCCGACTTAAAACATCGGTAATAACGCAAAAAGGAGAGCTGAAGTGTTGATGAGAACCGAACACAAGATCGTCCTCAGTTATTCACTCATTCATCAATTCGTTAACTAAATAATGAATTTATTCATTCATTGATCTATTCACTAATCCAATCATTTGCTCCCTGAAGAAAAGATCAAGCATCAATGATAAACCAAAGCAAAGTCCTCTTGAAATTCTGCTATGAACAATTCCTAACATTTCCATACAAGAGAGGCAATTTTTGGATATATCATTTACAAAAATACAATTCTCTAATTGGCAAGTTTTTTTAATTTTGTAGCGTCATACCCTTTTTCTTAAAGTTGCTGGCTACCCTCGGTAGTTGATAGCTTTATTTGTTCTCTTGTTCTTACGCAGTTGGTGGCTTGTCTATATTTGGTTCTTGCTGCAATATTTCAGGAGCCAAATAATCTGAAGGGGAATTATAATAAGTTAAAGATTTATGTAGGTTAGATCATAATACTAATAAAAAATTGAATAATAACTTCTTATTCAGCAATAAAGACAACAAAAATAAAAATTTATTTCACATGTAAGTTTTGCAACACTTGAAATTGCAGTCAGTTTATTACTGCCAAAAAGATCTTCAACAATACAATATGTGATGTGCCTTTGAAATACCTTAAAATGAATCCATGGAGATAAAAGCCCGTTGTGGAAGGAGCCTGGGTATTTGCCGGGCAGCGGCAGAATATTCTCAAAGAATCAAAACCTTCCAATATCTCTCATTTGCTGTCTCTGTCTGTCTGAGGAAGTGTATGTGGAAATATTGCAGTGTCATCACATAATCATGAACATGTCAAAAGAACAATATCAAAAGAACCAGAAATGCCTACTATTTACTTTCATTCCATTTCATGTTGGTGTGGTTTGTTTTCACTTTGCAAAACTTGACACTCACTAATGTATTGCTCTTCTATCATTAGACAATTGAATTGGATGATTTATCATATGCATGGATGTTTTTAGCTGGAGGAACTAGCGTGCATAGGAGTTTTTCGTCTTATTCAAAGATTTCCTCCACTTAGCTCCACTCAATTACTCAAAAAGACAATCCATACCGACTTTAGTCCAGGGATTGCACTTCTTCTGCAATTTTTGAGAACAGTTCTTCAGAGATCTCAATAACAACTTTCAAGCAAATTGATAAAATTTTCATCAAACTGAATAATTGCGAATCAACTTTACTTACATGAGCATAAAGATCATGACAATTATGTTCCATAATCCAATGAATATCCTCAGATGTCTCAAATTTAACAAAAATTCTCTGACTTTGTCACCTAAAAGAAAAAGACAGTCAGATCTGGCTAGACTAGAATTTTTTGTTTGATTTCAACATAATTTTTTGATGATTTTTGCCAAACAATTACAGTTTTATGCAAAACTATGTATAAAAAGTAGAATCACATTCTCTTAAAAATGAAAAGCTGGGATGTAATCAATAAAGATTTCTTATCAAATTCTTTTACTTACAGACATGTGTCACACCTTTTAGTCAAATTGAAGATTGTATCCCCTCCCCCTCCCGGAGTAAAAGAACATCCAAGGCCTAGCCAAGGCACACTCCTAAAATCCTAGCCACCAAAGAATATTCCAGCAAAACAAAAAAGCTTTTTTCAGAGAACTTCAGAAATTTCTCAAGAAAACAAAACGATTTCCACTGAAATGTATGAGATTGCTAGAGACTGATAATGCCCCTCTGACCCTAAAGTGCAGTGCTGACAATAGATTCAATTTATGTTTACTTACTACATGTTCTTGCAAACATTTAAAAACAAATTTTTCAAAGCCTTTGAATAAATGGTTCATTAAACAGTTTTCAGGTTATACTAATTTAGGAGAAACAGATTTGGGTATGAACATATGGCAAAAAGCAAAATTCCAACGTGTGGCAAAACAACAAGAATATTTGCAAAAATCAGGAAACTCAGCATTTGTCTTGTCCCACAAAATCAGCTATTGGCAAACTGCAAAGTCAAAAGCAGTTATTCTTTTGATCATGAGTTTCAATCAAATTTATGATCATTATCACAATCAACCTCCACACTGTACTTCAGCGGCCTCTTGATAATGCTTGAACCTTTGGACCTCAAACTGAGGTATGTTAGTTTTCATAAACTGATTTACTGTCCTTGCTAACCATAGGCTTTACATGCCTCATGTGAGAATAATGACACAAGCATCTGCGCAGTGGTAAATGTGTATGGTTCTTCTATCGTGTTTGAAGAAGAACCCAAAAGACTAGACCACCCTGCTTTCCTTGCAGAGTCTTGGGCAACCCATTTGCTTCTCTGTATCCATTGTCACTGACGAGCAATCTGAAACAAAATACTGGACTAGGTTCACAGACTTTAAGATAATCTGAAAGTCATTTCACAGTGCATTATGGGATGGCAAAGCGCACAAGGCCTCGTGGTTAGCAAAGGGTCTTTGATGCATGAAATGTCTAATAATTGAAAGAAGTTGATAGAATAGAAGTTATCATTCTACCTGCATTTGGTTCTTCATTGATAAATGATTCATTATTTGGTTTTTTCTTTCTGAAAGGAAATATGAAAATGACAGGTGTATAGGGGCACATACAGTATATAGATATCAAACTTCGTGCAGCCATGCAGCCACAAAAAATTTTAATGGGCCATCCATGTCTTTTATCTAGCGAGCCACTGAGAGAAGCTCCAGAAGTCAAAATGAATATCATCATACAACTTATGGCAATTTTGAGCATGTGGAACTTTCCCTTTTCCCCATTTTTGGATTAGAAATATGGAATTTGGCAAGGAAAAGGCAAAAAAGGTGGAAAAGTCTGCTATACCAATTTATTATCAATCAAATCTTGGAGCTGTCCTTGAATTTGTTCACTTCAATAAAAATTACTTTGTTTAAAGACATTACACAGTACATATACTGTATGTAAGATCTCTCCTCTATGCAAGTAAATCAGGCTTATAGTTCAAAATTTGACCAAAATGATAAAGTTACAAAACTCACAATTTGAAGTTAAGAACTGCACAAGCATTAACCATCAATGTCCTGAAAAGATTAATGTGCTTATCAATAATCTATTGAAACAAAGAAATCTATTGTTCTCCCAAGAGAATAAAACAATACTGCAAGTGGAAGGTGTTGTGCCACAATGGTATTAATCCTCTGACTTTGCAACCAGAACAGTCATACTGAGTGGGTTTGATACCTGGAGTCATGCCATCATGCACACACACCCCCATAATGCACAAATTGTCCAGGGCACGTGAAACGTCACATGGGCAAATCATAAAATTTTCAAAATGTTGTGAAAATTTTAATCATGCACAACAGAGATCCATGCTGGAAAACATGTATGTTACGCCAAATATCTTTGGTGTGGAGCAACATCAAAAACAACGGGAGAACAATAGGTCTATTGTCTTTAGACAACTGACATGGCATAAACCTTTGGCGTAACAAAAACAAACTTTCCACACTGGATGGAGATCTCGTCGAATAGTGCCATACTCTGCAGATTGGGTGTTTCGTATCACATCACAATCAAAACTAAAGCTCTTTTATAGAAATAGATTGCTTAATTGATCTCTCAATTTTCGTCTTCCTCCCTTCCGGAACGACAATGCCTGACTATAGAATCCAGGACCCACTGGCACTGTTATATTTGCCACTCATTTTGTCGTTCTTCTGATATTTGTCGTTCATTTAAAAATTTCAGGCAGGACTACTAAAAAAAGGTGTGCTACTAGGGTATCGGCGGCATTTGTTGGACGGCGGCATTTGTCGGACACTTTTGGAATCACTTCCGCTAAACAGATGCAAGCACTCACAAAATAAACATGAATCGCACTCACCACCTTCATCACGTTATACTCTGACCTTTTTGTACAAATAGAGTTTAAATAACAAGCTTTAGACCGGGCCAACATGCCCACAAAGGTCAGAAACGCTTCGTGCGAACCTTCAAAATGGCGACGAACACGCACATGAACAACATCATGCCTCGAAATCGGGATCTGTCGGGAGGTCAGCTTGAGCGCGAAGACTGGACCAATGACTGTTATGCATTGTTGAACTTGTGATAAATTACATAAACTGACAATGAACTCGATCGGAAGTGACAATCGCATTGACAGAGGGGTCTTGAAGGAAGAGGTCTCAAAAAACGTTGGCGGCATTTGCCGGACACCCTTGAAGTTATCCATCGTCATTCTCACAGAGTGCATGGTAATGTTCACTGTCTTATTGAATATGTTGAATGAGAATCGATGATACTTAGTTGCCGAATAAAAGATGATAATTTACTTTTCATCTCAAATGGTGCATGGTTAATTTATTCATAGCAGGAATTTCTGCCATGGGCCTAAGGTAAACACGTCTGGCAAAAGGGGAATTTCAAGCGTGGAGAAGAATTACCTTGCAGTTAGAATAACTCAAGATAAACTGAAGATAAGTATTTCATTAATTAGAATGGCGGCTGGAAGATTTTGTCTGCATAAAAGGGTCAAATTCATGTTTTAGATACGTGTCCGACAAATGCCGTCACAGGGCGATAAATGACGCCACGATAATCGCGTGTAAAAACTGATGCAGATAACTAATGCGGAGAGAAATTTTAAGGAAAATCAAGTAATATGCCGATGAAAGAGCAAAACCACACCTGAATACCTTAACTTCTATTTCTTCATTTTGGCTTAGGAGTAGTGAATGCGAAAACCTAAACCGTCCGACAAATGCCACCGATACCCTATGTCTTCTTATTGATGGGCCTAACGTCTGATGATGTCGTCATGATGATCGCTCTCAGCATGAGCGA